>JANHFP010003629.1:103091-117331 GCA_032468135.1 Calamaria suluensis
AGGACAGGAAGGCCTGGAGGAACGTTGTCCATGGGGTTGCGATGGGTCAGACACGACTTCACAACTAACAACAACAACAAAGTGGGAAAAAAGATGTAATCTGATGTGCATTGAGAGAAGGATTTTTTTTTAAAAAAAATTCAGCTCACATCAGTTGTGATACAAGTTTTTTTTTTAAAAAAAAAACAAATCTGCCAAGCCTCCATATAGGATTCATACTGGCTGTGTTTCCACGAGATGCTTCCCCTAAATAACTGAAGCATGTTTTACTTAATCCAACTGTGAGGTTCCATATATTGTAATCAGCCATAAACTCACCATGTGGACTGAATTTGCAAAATAAAAGTAAAATGAAGTGTGGGTCGTTAGCTTGTGGTCCTGCATGTGGTGGGAACTGTTGGAGATCCAAATCTAATGGCACTGGAATCCAGCATGTCATGACTTCCTGTTCACCAGGGAATAATAGGTGAGAAATCAGTATGTACTCTTTGCCCCCTCCCCTGCCTACTCTTTTGCTGTTCTGACCTAGGCTTCCTTAGAAATCTTAGTCCCGCAAAACCTCTTTTATTTATACGACTGTAAATTAACTTCATTTACAGTCCGCAAGTCTTTCAGAGGAAGCTTATCAACACCCACCTATCTCACACGGAACGCTGCCAGAGAGCTAATTTCCAGGCACAGGGCAAGGCCAAACTTTGCACAGAGTACAAACAGAACCTTCAAAAATTTAATCGGCCAGATGAACTAATTGCTTCCTGCGAAAGCTCATGTCCCGTTCGCTCTTTTTTATGTCTTATGGGAGGGGCCAATCATCTCCAAGCCTTACTCCCAACTCAACCCTGTTTTCTTAATTGTTCTTGTCGTCTGGCAGCTCTGTGCATGGGAACAGTCTCCCGCTGTTCTTCTACCTTGCTGCTGTCAGACTCCGGAGGCTGCACATAACAGTTAGAACAATTAATCAGTGGAACAACTTGCCTCCAGAAGTTGTGAATGCTCCAACACTAGAAGTTTTTAAGATGTTGGGTAACCATTTGTCTAAAGAGTTGTAGGTTTTCCTGCCTGGCAGGGGGTTGGACTAGATGACCTCCAAGGTCCCTTCCAACTCTTATTCTTATTATCTTATATTCTTATCTATTCTAAATTTCTAGAACAAGGAACTGAAGAATCATGTGAAATTCTACAAGAGCCAAGCAAAACCAAAAGTCTCCAAAGCTGTTTGCACAAGGTACGTCCCTTCCTTGTTTTTCTCGTGGTTTGATTTGAAAGATTAAACACCAGTATAGATAGGCTTCTTTCTTTTCTCTCAACCCTGCCAAAAATGGTAATCTGGAAATGTTCAAGTCATCAAGAAAGGGAAAATAATAGATCTGTGAAACTATGGACTTACCAGCCTGACCTCAGTACCTGGGAAGATTCTGGGAAGATAGTCAAGCAGTGAATCAGTGAACTCCTAGAGGCAAACAAAGTCATAATCAAAAGCCAACATGGGTTTGTCAAAAACAGATCATGCCAGACTAATCTTATTGCATTCTTTGACAAAGTGACAAAACTAGTATACCAGAGTGCTGTCAATATCATTTACTTGGACTTCAGTAAGGCATTTGACAAAGTAGACCATAACCTACTACTTGATAAAGCAGGAAAATGTGGGTTAGATGGCATCACCACCAGATGGATTTGTAACTGGCTGACTAATCACACTCAACGTGTAGTCCTCAATGGAACTGCATCTACAGTATACAGTGGGGTACCCCAGGGCTCTGCTTTAGGTCCAGTACTCTTCAACATATTCATCAAAGATTTACATGAGGGATAAATGGGAACTCATCAAATTTGCAGATGACACCAAGCTAGCAGGAATAGCCGACACTCTGGAAGATAGACTTAAGATACAGAAGGATCTTGACAGCGTTGAACACTGGGTGCTATCAAACAAAATGAAATTCAATGGTGAAAAAAGTAAGGTTCTACATTTAGGCAAGAAAAACAAAATGCACAGGTACGGTATATGTGGTAACTTCCTCAATATTGGTTACTGTGAGAGTGATCTTGGACAATCACCTAAATATGAGCCAGCAGTGTGCTACAGCTGTCAAAAAAGCCAACACAGTTCTAGACTGCATAAACAGAAGGATAGAATCAAGATCATGTGAAGGGTTAATACCACTTTATAAAGCCTTGGTTAGGCCATATTTGGAATACTGCATCCAATTTTGTCACCACAATGTAAAAATATGTTGAGACTCTACAAAGAGTGCAAAGAGAAGGGCAACAAAGATGATTAGGGTACTCGAGGATAAAGCATATAAAGAACAGTTGCTGAAAGCGGATATGTCTAATCTTATGAAAAGAAGAACTAGGGGTGACATGATAGCAGTGTTCCAATATCTCAGGGGTTTCCAGAAAGAAGAAGGAGTCAAATTATTCTCGAAAGTACCTGAGGAATAAGAAGCAATGTGTGGAAACTAATCAAGGAGTGAAGCAACATAGAACTAAGGAGAAATTTCCTGACAGAACAATTAATCAGTGGAACAACTTGCCTCCAGAAGTTGTGAATGCTCCAACACTGGAAGTTTTTAAGAAGATGTTGAATAACCATTTGTCTGAAGTGGCGTAGACCGTGAAGTGGCGTAGGCAGACTGTCTGGGCAGTGGGTTGGTCTAGAAGACCTCCAAGGTGCCTTCCAACTCTGTTATTCTATTCTATTCTAAGTATGGATTTAACCTGCCTTTGTTGTGTTGGCAGGATTTCCGTCCCTGTGATCTTTGTCCTCAGTTGAGAGGCATGCAAAGACCTGACATAACATGCTGCCCTATTAATTGAATCCCTTTTGCCGAAGCAAAACCAGGTCATTGTTCCATCAAGTATGGAGTTACAGAAGTTTTTTTCTGAAGATGAGAAGAGGTTTATTATTATCATTATTATTATTGTCAGGCAAAAGACTTTACTTTCCCCCCCACTAGGGTTTATTGAGTTTCTTATTTGAAAGAACAAACAGTAGTGCACTATCTCATTACCTCTCCAGCATCAATTAAATACAGTGCTACATGATAGTTTGCTAAGGACTTATTTATTTATTTATTTATTTCTGGGGGACTTTTCTTGAACAAACAAATCTTCTGGGAACAGAATTCTGACTGCCGCAAACTTATAAAATAGACTCAGAAAGATAATGATCAGCCCTTTGATGAAGAGCTATTACAAAACATAAAAGAACATTTTTATTGTGGTATAAAATGTAGAGTGAATCTCCCATGCATAAAATAATAAACTGGAAAAGACTGGAAAAACTCTTCAGAATTTATGGGTAGCCTATTTAAATTTCACTCTTTTCAATTGCAGAAACAACATTTACTTTCCTTAGTACCTTTTAGGAATCACCAATGGTCAAAACTAGGCTTAACCTCTGTTCTACAACTGCGGTCATGAAGAGTTGGACTATCTAGATCTCAATACTGTGGATATCAAAGAAAATGTATTCAAGCTTTTGCTTCTCTTTTTGTAGGGTTCTCCAGCTTACTTTTATTTTCACTTTCAACTGTTGATAAGATTTATATGCTACAGTGCTTACAATTTTTAATGATTTAAACTACATTTTATGCAATTTGAAGTTTTAAGTAATTATTGACTGCTAATGAGCGGAATAATTGACAATGACCACTTTTAAGCGGTAGATTGTCACTAGGGAAAGTGCATATTGTTTTGAAACTATTTCAGACATTTTTCCCCCTGGTAGATTTGCATTTAGTAAAATATGAATATTGTTTGAAAGGAAGATTCCTCTGCTTAGCTAAATCAAGTAAGGAAATTTTTATTAGGATTCCCCAAACCCCGAGAGTAAACAGTAAAACTGGAGAACTGCGCTTAAAATCGGTACTCTTTTTCTTTGTACAGTGGAAATAGCTAAATATCTTTTTTCCTCTTTGCATAAGCATTAAGCTAAACCTAAAGCAAATAAATGCTTCCTGGAAAATAAATATATCTGTGTAAACTACTCAAGCTGCTTTACTGAACCATGATATGCCAAGAACCCTGGAGAGGATTTTTGACTGAAATCTGCTGAATCATGTACATATAACCAATCAATATTTATTTTGAGTATCATACAGAACAACCTTTATTTGTTGGTTTATTGTACACTTTAAATGAAGCTCAGCAGCTTCTATCTCCAGGGACTTATCTGTATAAGATTTCTTGTAACAAATAATGTTGTGGTTTTTTGTTTCTTTGTGTATCTGTTGTACGGGTGTTTTGACCTTTCGTTGTTGGTTCTTCTACCCCACTGTTCCAATCTAGCCTATAGCTTTAGGATTTCTTGTTTGTTTCCCATTTTACTAATAACCAGATCTGATCCTGGTTAGCATTTTGTAATTAGCCAAACTGGCAATATAGTGCTACCAACACAAGCATGCTTTTATTTATCTGTAATCTACAGCGGTGCAAGTGTACTTTTAGCAAAATTTGACTGGCATAAACATGAAGGTTCTTACATATATTGTAGGAGGTTTGTTGTCTATCCAAGTCAAGCCACAGGGCTCCACTTGGGTTTCTTATGTTTTTATTTTATTTTTAGTAGTTTTCGTTTTCTTTTGCCAGTATTCCATAGCTGAACAGGGTATCTGTGTATGAAGCAGAGACAGGCTCCAGGAAAGATCACTGAGTTGTTTGTATTCACCGACAGAGCCAACATATCCCTCAGGCATTCTTGTGCTGTGTTAGAGGGCGGGGAAAGGAAAAAGGGGGAAAAACCCAACAAAACAAATAGACTTGAATAAAAACAAAATAAATACAATTGAATATCTAATAGCAATCACAATTTAATTAAGAACTTGAAAATAATTTTATAGTTGTTCCATTTGGGGGGCAATTTTATGAATAATACTGCAAATGCATTGTACTTAACCCAGTATTATAGTATGTAGCAAGTAACATACAATCAATGTACTAGTTTGTTTGTTTGTTTGTTTGTTTGTTTGTTTGTTTATTTATTTATTTATTATTTCAATTTATATACCGCCCCATCTCCGAAGACTCGAGGCGGTTGACAGCAAATTAAAACACATAATGTACCCCCTCCTCCTATTGGTATCATTCTTATGATTATTATTACTCTGTTGTCTTCCATGTACACTGAGACCTTCTAGATTGGAGACAAATTCCTTGTGTGCCTAATCACATTTGGCCATATAAAATAAAATATTCTCTGCTGTCCCTTTCTACTTAAATGCAAATAGCTCTCTATCACAAGCAGTACAATATGAAATGTCTTGTCCAGAGTAATAGAAGTAGCTGTGCTTGGTAAATTTTAAATGGTCTATTTGAATTGCATAATAGTACAATCCTCTTGGAATCACTTTGTGATTCTTGCTAGCTTAGTGCAAGGCTGAATTAGCAAATTAATGGAATGACGGGACCAATTATCATTGACATCTGAACAACACATGGAAGAATCTGAAAGTTGGCATTTGTTTCTTATATAAATAAATGAGATAAATTCTAAATAAGCATGCTGTTTAGTTCCTCCCCCTCACTTTATATATTTTAAAATAGTTATACAACTGTATAGAATAACAATTCTGACAATACTCAAAACTGTAAAAATAATGAAGCCCCCAATCGTTGGAATAAAACTCAATAAAAATTATATGGAAAACTATAAAAAACTCATTGCATTTCAGGATGGCACTTGTCTATTCATCTAGAGACCATCTTACTGCTTGGTTTATGCATGTGGGGAAAAACAAGCAAGGGGCTTAAAGGAAGGGACTTAAAGATGATGGATAGTCTAATTCACCCCATTTCTGTAAGAGTGTTTTGATTAGCAGCTTTTCCTTCATTGGTTATTTATGTCCAGAAGAGGACTTTGGGGTAGACGATTCAACCAGTTTCTTTGCCTATCACAATATATAGGCATCATTCAGATGGCACATTTGGTAATGACTTAGAGGCAGGAATAAGGAGTGCCAAAGGAAGCAAACACTGCATGCTGGTATATTTTCTGTTGACTTCAGCAAGTGAAGTCTTTGAAAAGGTCGGATTCTTTGAAAGGTGGGATAGAATAGTATAGAATTTTTTTTATTGGCCAAGTGTGATTGGACACACAAGGAATTTGTCTTGGTGCATATGCTCTCGGTGTACATAAAAGAAAAGATAAGTTCATCAAGAATCATAAGATACAACACTTAATGATAGTCATAGGGTACAAATAAGGAAAAAAATAGCCAAAAGTTTCCTTTCTTAAAGTTTGTTTCTTGTAGCATCGAACTAGAAAGTGTTTAACTATTTCAGGTTCTGTTTTTCTAAATATAGCCAGTTCCAAGGAGCAAATTCTGTAGGCTAAGAACCAAGCAGGTCTGCTGCATTCTTTCATTCCACCTCCATCTATATTCACCTACAGATTACGAAGGCGGCATCTTTTTCCTACTCTTCATTGCACCCTGTTCATATCCTGTCCTTCCTGGGCATTTCCCATATTTGTTCAAGCAATTCTGCTCTCTCTAGCAAGAGTCGCCTGCCTATGATTTTGATCACCTTAAAGAGGAGGGCTGAACACTGTTTTAATATACAGAGGCAGTGCTAGCCTTGGAATATCACCGAACAAATCAGATTCACCTTTCCCATTGTTCTCATGCCTTATAAATGATTCATGCCCCCAGAGCAATCCAGATGGATTTGCACTCTGAGGATGCAATCTGAACAGAATATAGAGCCAGACCTCATATTTCACTCCTCATGGTGCAGCAATGGCATAATCAGTATGAGTGTCTCATGTCCCTGTTAGTAATTCTAAAAATCAAGACTCGTGAAACAAGAACCTGAATACTCATTTGTTCCAGAAAGCCCATTAGTTATTCTGGTTGGAATCCTTTATTCATAGTAAGAGTGACTGGGGCAGGTATTTGCGTAATTACTGATGAAGTATGGTGGATATTTGTGATGGAATAGATGGAATAGTGGTGATGGAAGTCATTAAAATGACTTCAAGGAAGACTAGTTGTGAAAGTAGGGATATGGAATCAGGCTAGAATATTTACATTAACATTACTTAATATACTTCAGTTGGAATCTTGCCTTTGCTTGTGTAATATAATGGGCTATGAGGATTTGGAAAGATTGTATTCACTGCTAAAGGTTGTTAGTTGGCAATCACTCCCAAAAAATAGACTAGTTTTGCACTCACAATATATCTTTTAAAAACCATTCTAAATTGTTGATCTGATTTAGCCCCTTTCAGGAAAGGAAGAATTAGTCCCTCTTCTCTTTCCATATTGGGAGTACAGTGGCTTGTGTGGTTGGAGATTACAACCTTGTGTCAAAGACTTGAGTGCTGCCATGGAGGTGGGGTTGAGCTCCTGTCCTTCTCTCTAGCTCCTGCTGCAGACATGAAAGGAGCCCCCAACTGGGCATCCCCTGGGGTAATGGTGATGTTGCTGGTTAATCCTTTCCATCTGGAAGCCCCTCATTGCTGTCGACATGAGTGCAATGCAATCTTCATAAGGTAAAGGTTCCCCTCACATATATGTGCTAGTAATCCCCTGCTCTAGGGGGAAGAACTCATCTCTGTTTCAAAGATGAAGAGCCAGCGCTGTCTAAAGATGTCTCTGTGGTCACGTGGCCAGGATGACCAAACACCAAGGTACACAGAGCACTGTTACCTTGCCACCAAAGGTGGTTCCTATTTTTCTACTTGCATTTCTATGTGGTTTAAAACTGCTAGCTTGGGAGAAGCTGGGACAAGTAACTGGAGTTCACCCCGTTATGCGGCACTAGGGATTTGTATCGCTGAACTGCTGAACTTTCAATCAACAAGCTCAGAATCTTGGCCACTGAGCTACCATGTCCCTCCATATTAGGGTTCAAACAGATGCCCAACTACTGAAAATGGGAAGGAAAAAAAACAGCAATTCAAATTTGGCACTATGAACTTGTCTTGATGCACAAAGATTCAAAGGAAAACAGATTCTTAACAGAAGTGCCCCAAGCTATCTGCCTCCTTACATTTCAGAAGTACATAATCTGTTAAGTCCCACAAACATAACTTCTTGCTATTGGCTATGCTAGATGGGTTTAGAATAATAGAATCATATGGCTGGAAGGAACCTGGGAGGTCTTCTAGTCCAACCTCTCTGCCCAAGGCAGGAGACTTTACACCAGAAAAATGGTTGTCCCATCCTTTCTTGAAAACTTCCAGCAATGGTACACCTGCAACTTTGAGAGGGAAGCTGTTCCATTGGTTAATTGTCCTCACTGTCAGGATGTTTCTCCTTAGTTCCACATTTGATCTCTCTTTAAAAAGCTGCCACGTGTTGCTTCTTGTCAGGAGCTTTGGAAAATAAGTTGACCCTCACCTTTCTATGGCAGCTTCACATGTACTGGAGGACAGCTATTGTGTCTCTCTTAATTCTTCTCTTGTTAGGCTAGACGTATGTGGTTCCCTTTACCATTCCTCATTTGATTTATTCTTCAGATCCCTTTAATGAAAAGAAGGACTAGGGGAGACATGATAGCAGTGTTCCAATATCGCAGGGGCTGCCAGAAAGAAGGAGTCAAGCTATTCTCCAAAGCACCAGAGGGCAGGACAAGAAGCAATGGGTGGGAACTAATCAAGGAGAGAAGCAACCTAGAACTAAGAAGAAATTCCCTGACAGTTAGAACAATTAATCAGTGGACCAAATGCTCCAACAATGGAAGTTTTTAAGAAGATGCTGGATAACCATTTGTCTGAAGTGGTGCAGGGTTTCTTACCTGAGCAGGGGGTTGGACTAGAAGACCTCCAAGGTCCCTTCACCTCTATTATTTTATTTAGGTGTCTTGCTCATCTTCTCAGTGTCTTCTGTAACCTTCCTTGAAGTTTGTTGATATTTGTACTTGTAATGTTGCAGTTCTTTTGGCTAAAAGGTATTTTGCAGCTTGAACTTTTCTTGCTGAGTTTTTTTTTCTTTTCTTTTCTTGCTTTGCTGCAACCCAGCCAAGGTCGTTGTTTGTTTTCATTGCGCTATCCTCCAACATGATTGCCATGGTGAAATCTGTTTCCTGTTTGGTCCTCACCCAAATTTAGCAATGGAGAGAAATATGGAGAGAGGAGGGGAGAATATTATGGGGCAAACACCCCTGAGGTTCTGCCGGGTGACACTTATGCAAATTCAGGGAAATTGCTCACTAGACCAAGATGGTTATTTTATTTCAACATCTGGGCCTTCTTAAGGAGGAGCCGATCTCTTTAACTGGGAATAGAAACTATTTCAAATGCTCTAACATGCAGTGAACCCAGCCCTGCTCTGCCTGGAATGTCAGAAGGGGAACTTCTGTCGGCACTGAAACAACCTGAGAAGGACACCTGAGAGAAGTATTATCAAAAACAGCAAGCAGGTCTTCAAAAAGGCAACCTTAATAAAAGATCAACCACTAACATATTACAATGTACACTGTAAGAAAGAATTGAAGGCTTAAACTACTTGTCTTCCTGTCTTCCTATCTATCTATGTATCTGTTTATTTGTCTATCTATATGTATGTTTACACCTGTTAGCTTTTATTGGGGTTTTATTTTTATAATCTGTCCCAAATCACTGCAGGTCAATTATGCGGCCAAAATTTTTTTTAAAAAATAAAATTTTATCTATTTTTATTTATTTTGTTTGTCGAACATGTACAAGATAACAGGTTATAAGTGTAAACATGGGCATGTGCACAGGTAATAAATGAGACAGTGGGACAGGGAGAGTAGGCACTCTAGTGTGCTTATATACGCCCCCTTTATGGGCCTCCTATGAATGGGGTGAGGTCCATGGTAGACAGTTTGAGGTTGAAGCTGTGGGAGTTGGAGGATGTAACAACGGAGTTGGGTAGAGCATCCCAGGCATTGGGACCACTCTGTTGCTGAAGTCTCCTAAATCAAAGGTCTCCTTCAATCTCACCTTCCATATGTCTCCCAATGCCACCCCTACCACACCAATGTTATTCCATGAGTCGGATGGCTATGGAAGCATCTTAGATGGCTTTTAAGTCTTCACACAATGCTCACTTCACTTTCTGGGAACTACCTATCGCATGCTCTTCCTTCCACTAATCTCTGAATTTAGGGGCTCAGCAAAGCATTTGATTAATTCCTCTTTCAGTGTTTTTTAAGCCAAAAGAGAAGAAATAAATGAGCCCGCTGGCCAATTTTCTAACATTCAGAACCTCAAAGGAAAAGGAGCAAACTCATGGCTCATTTTTACCAAGTTGTGGAAAACCAACCATGTGTTTTGAGCAATAAAATATGATTATAAAACTCTGTCTTAGCATGACTCAAGGTGTTTACTGTGAATTGGAAGGAACCTCATGATCATCTAATATTTACCTATTATTAATAATGCCAATTAATGAGATCTATTAGCCCCAAAATGACATTTCGGTCACCGAAGAGTAAATGAAACTGAGATCTCCTCTAATAATTTGGAATTTGGAGACAAAAAACACTTTTTTCCTTCTCTGGGAAACCCAAAATCAGGTAAGTCTGGAAATTGTGGTAGAATCATTGGATGACAAAGGAGTTTCTTTTGCTTTCCTAATTAACTTGACAAAGTGTGTTAGATAATTATTGCATTGTATATGGAATTTCCTGACACAATTCTATACATTAATCACATATTTGACAACTTGCAAAACTCTCAAGTTGCCATAAGCAGGAGGAAGGGGAGAGAAGTGATGGAGCTGTGTGATTGCCCTAACTGGAATTACATTCCACAAATGCCTTTCTAGAGATGTCCCAGGTTACTGGAGTCATCAGGAGGGGTGTGGGTTTCATATCCCACCAACATGATCAATTGGAGAATGTGATTTATGACATGCCAAGGGAGGAGGGGGTTACAGGGTCATGGGCCCCCCAAAATTTACATGAGGTCAGTTCTAACTGCATTGGAGTATTTCCAGAATGGTGCTTCTAATAAATGACTATAGTTCTTTTGAAGATTGGTTCATGGCTCATGAATTAATTAGGGCATCTTCAGTGTGCAAGCTGGACCTGGAGAGATATAAACAAAAAATGAGTGTAGCTGAAACATTTAGTTCCCAAAGAAATATTGTCACTCATTTCTAATGGGGGAAGAAGAGCCTGACTGCCTACAAAGGGGCTCTAAACTATGTATAACGTTTTATTTCAATGCACCTTCTTGAGCACTCTAGTTGTGAGTCATTTAGGTGCTCACCACCATATCATGGGATTCTCTGGCATAGGAGGTGTGGCACCCACAACCCCTTCGATTACTTTCCCAATCCAGATGCTTGAATTCTTCCTCAAGAGTTATGGTAAATGCCTACAAATAAGCTTGCAGAAACAGGTTGGAAGCTGGCTTTGTAAAACCAGTTACAGCACTGTATCGGATTGGCTCTTTGAAGAAAATTTGAAGACCTGTCACTTCCTCTTGCAAAGACTATAAAACTTACTTCTACCCCCCAAAAAATCAAAAGGTTCTACAAGAAGAGGCTATCCCTTGCCAGCCATTGAAGGAAAGAGGTAACATCTAACAGCTCCTTTTTTAAAATTTTACTCTGCATATGGGCACTAAGTTTTTTTAAGGGAAGTTAAGAAAAACGTGAAAGTGATACTAGTCCCTATTGTTCTTGGGGGGATTACATTTGTTAAATGTCATTTCTGTTTAAGAGAGAATTATTTCTGAAGAGTCGGGAGATAGACTAGACGCACTGAACTTCAAATGCTTTATTAGCAAACAGTAACATGTAAAACACAGCAGCAGCTGGGATGCGCGCGGCCGCTTTTATACTTAAGCGGCTCCCGGCTCCCAGCCACTGACAAACCTTTAAACTTCCCGCGCAAACCGCGTGGTCAGGGATTGGCCCTGCAGTCCTTTGAAACGATTGGCTATGAAGCCTGTCGATCAATACTTAACAATAGAGGTCACGCTACCACCAACACTGACCGGGCAAGCCAGTGTATTTAAACAGAGAGCACACTCCACTCCCTTCTAGCACTAATGAGATTACATAGTTAGGTAATGAAACATCTGCAAAAAAACAACAACAACCAAGCTCAGAGAGCATCAATGACTCTAATAAGTCAGTGTTTTCCATTCAACCTGTCTCTATTTCATTTATTTAACAGAAAATGTAAGGTGGCTCATTGCAATCTTCTAGTTTTTCAGGCTTCTAAAAAGCATTTCATCAATTTAACTATATTGCCATTTCTACCTAGCCTTTTACAGCTGGAGTAATCAAGGAAAAAAAAGAGGATTGCAACTACTGTACATAAACTTATCCCTAAATTATAAATAAATCTATGCTTGTAGGGCAAGGTTTTTTGTTCTGTCACTGCATTCTGTGTAGCATAAGGTTATCAGAGAATTCAGAGAGCTTTTAACATCATGTCCATGAACTTAAAAAACAAAATAAATAAAAGCAAAACAAAACAAAAACCCACAACCAGGCCAGTGATACACAACACACAACACAACGAACAGTTCACAAAGCCAATTCAATTCAGTAGAGTACTGACGACAAAAATGTAAAATAAAACTTGTGGTGCTCCTGTTCATCACATTTTTCAGCTCAGTTCTATTTCTTGCCACTAATGGTCTAACTGCATAAACTTTTTCTGTTTTTGTTTTAAAAGAACAATCTTTACATAAAAGAGGTTTTTCCACTTTTGCTTTAAATATATGCCTTAACATTTTGGCTCTTTTTCTAGAATCTAATTTATTTAAGTGTATTGCTTTTTTTTCTACTATACTTTTTACCAACCTAAAACAATATATTATATAAAAAGATTACTGTTTCCTTACATTGTGAATCTGGGTATACTGAAAATATCAATAGAATGTTACTGAGCATTGTAAAAAATGCATATTATATTTTTAGTGATAAATGGCTAGTTCAGTTGCGAATCTGCTGAGCAATTAAACTCTGTTTGCTTAGTATTTATTTAGATATCTTCACATAAAGAATGGGTTTTATTGCTTCTGTCTCACAATGCAATTATTCATGTATACACTTTCATGAATGTAGACCTTATAAATGTGAGCCTAATCAATATAAAGAACAAACAAATGAAGCAGATCTCTCAGCTTTTTAACAAGTAATCTAGGCAACCATGAAGATAAGTGAATGTGCTTTTTCAAATATAATTATTTCTCCTTTGTGTTAAAAATTCACTTGCAGGCAATTTACACTATTCTTCTTGTTTGTTTCCCCATTAATAATGTTATTATTTAGAGCAGTCATCTTTTTCTGTGAACGTAATGAATGCTTCAAAAGAAAGGCAAACTTGGATTCTGTTGTTTCAAAGTATAAACTATAAGTAATCCCAAGTGAAATAAAGTGAGGTTTATGGATATTTCAGATATACAGTTCGAGGTCTCACAAAAGCATAGTTCAGCTCTCCCATTTTTTCCCAACTTGCTTTTTTTGAGAAGAGAGACAGCTGTTGTGTCAAAAAGGCTGAAGAAAGTGGAAAAGCTAAGTTTCTATTTGATACTTTAGGATATCATACAAACCTTGTAGGAAACTCTAGATGAACTGGACCATACATTCAATTCATATATCTAAATTTCAAGCTTTCCACTTTCAAATTCCTTT
The DNA here is from genome assembly GCA_032468135.1 of Calamaria suluensis. Lineage (NCBI taxonomy): Eukaryota > Metazoa > Chordata > Lepidosauria > Squamata > Calamariidae > Calamaria > Calamaria suluensis. The sequence continues at coordinate 116,663 of JANHFP010003629.1, forward strand.
TCCTCTGAGAATCACTGTATATATATTCCAGATCAGCTTTTTTGTCAAATTATCAGAAGTTGAATAGGTTACAAGAATCATCCAATCCTATATAATATGTATCCTGCTAGTGCATACTTCTGTAAGAAATGCTATCCTACATAACCTTGGAGTTATGAATGTACCTCAAGTAGCATGAACATTTATATGTGGTGATAAAAGTGGATGAGACTATGGTATTGTATTGAGAATACACTGGTTTTACCGTCCACTTCCAGAAAAATAAGAAAAAAAAACCTTTAAAAACATTGACAAAAGATGGATTTTTTTAAAAAAATGCTACACTTTCAAAGTGGTTAATGAAAAAAAAAAGACTGCTACTTCCATCCTTGCCTTTTTCATGCGTAAAGCATATAATCAGTATTAGAAATCAATCCCTTCATATATTGCAGGGGTGGTTACCCAATTATGGGATTAGAAATTAAAAACATATAATGACACAATGTTGCCATATAATTACTGCCTGGATAGACTGTAGTGATGAGCTGATGGGCTAAAAGTTTGCTCCCTCCCATGATTGGGTAACCAGGTATATATATTTATATATCTCATTGGTTATTTGGGTTTTCTCCTGTGTAAAATTGGAAGTTTCTTGGCTTTCATGTGACACAAGCCTGAAGATGACAAATG
>JANHFP010003629.1:181348-192250 GCA_032468135.1 Calamaria suluensis
CTCCCCTCCAACCCACACAAAAAGACCCCAAAGGGGGAGGGTCTCTGCAGCAACACAAGCTTTCATTGCATGTATTCGGCCCAGGGACCATAGTTTGAGGCCCCCTGATTAAGTGCAATATAAAAAAATGCAAATAATTTTTCTGGGGCCACCAAAATTTTCTCAGGGACCACCAGTGGTCCACGGACCACCAGTTGGTGACTGCTGGTTTAGTGAATGAGCCAGATAAAAACCAGTTCAGTCTTACAGATGAGCAAAATTTGCATATCCAATTATAGCTTCCTGGTCAGTTATAGATTTTCCCTCTTTTCTTTTCCTCTAATAATCATGATCTAAAACCTGATGTATTCAAAACAATATTAGGCCAACCTCATAAAGAATGTCGATTCAAAGAAAACCTTCAAGGGAAAGAAATGTTACCATCCTTTCACCTGAAGATAAGGGACAGATTGCCCTGGTGAAATATGTGGATGCTAAGGGTTGACACCAAGTGGTTGGCACAAAAATCAATCGATTCATCAATCAATCAAAAATTGTCCTTTCATGGAAGAACATTTGAAAGAGTCTTAAATTTAATGCCACATGGCTTTGAAAACTGCAGAGTGTTGTTCACTTTTTATTCCAGCATTGGCCTCTATTCTTCAGCAGGTGGTTTGAATTTCATTCATACACAATAGCTGCAGGAAGTCCTTTACAGGAAAAAACACAGCAACAGTAACTCCAGGGTGGAGTTTCCACAGGGAGCAACCAACAACTTAATATTCTCCTTGGTCTGTATTAAGCAAAAGAAGGTATTTGCCCTCCAGCTTATTCTCATGTGCCTCTCTTCGGTTGCTCAAAGGCAGAATATTTCCAAGAAGTATTAGATGAGTTCAGATTATATTTATAATATCTTTTCAACACATTTTATGACCATTGAGGAATCTAGAAGCAGCTTTACCTTGATGCTGTTCAGTTTCCTGGGAGATGATGTATTGTTTCTTTGTAGTGTCTGCACCAATTAAATATTTTGGAAGTAGAATCCTAAAGCAGGATCTTGAAACTGATTTTCCCCAAAGCGCGTTTAATGTCGCAAGTGCTTCACTTCAGCCAATTCTAACTAAAACACTGCCCTGTGTTTCTTTTTGTTGCAATTTAAACGTCGTATTCCTTGGTGGCTTTTGATGTCCAAATCTGTGTTTATTTCCTGTCCTGTCATCTCACCTCCATATTTTAATGACGCCACTACCAAAAACTGGAGTCAGTTTGTAGAGAAACAGTCGCTCTACTAATCAGCTAGATAGATACGGCACTAGTAATAGCAATAGCACATAGAGTTATATATCACTTCATTGTGGTTTACAGCCTCTGTAAGCTGTTGACAGAGTTAGCATATTGCCCACAACAATCTGAGTCCTCATTTTACCAACCTCAGAAGTATGGAAGGCTGAATCAACCTTCAGCTGGGATCGAACTGTCAGTGACTGCAATACTACATTCTAACCACTGTGCCACCACAGGATGTAGCCTTCTTAAAATCTTAATCTACACTACAGAGATGTAGGTATGGATAATTTAGCCTGGGTATTTATCAATTACAGTATGTGAGAACTGTGAATTATATCAGATTGTGGATTGGCCTTTCTATATGCTGCATGTAATGATTTTGACAGGAGAAAAATAACCATAAATTAACAGCTTCAGGTAGTTCATTATGTGAAGTTGAGGACATGACCGAGGTTTAGGGTGTTGTCTAACTTCCAAACATTCCAGGAGAAGTGGAACAATGATTCATTGCTACTGGAAATAAGAGTTCAGCTGGATAGGGCTTTGGATTATCACACCCAACAGTCCCTGTTTTCATAAATTGTGAGTCACTATCAGATTTCCTTTCATGTCCCTTGTTTGTTGCTTAGTTTATTGTCTGGTCTTACATACTGCTTCAGCTTCCCAACTCTAAGCAGTTCCCAAGATTTCCCATACTGTAATTAAATGAAAAGCTCCACAAACAAAACTCCATTTATAACAACACTCAACGGGTGTCCTACTTTCAAGGGGTCAACCTTCATCAGCCAGCACCCTCTGTTACTGTTCGGCCTCTACAGAAGATGCAATTCTGAACTATTTTCTAGAAGTAGGGTAGGAACAGGCCATTCTTGCTTTCAAGGGTAATCTGTTCCAAAGGCGTGAGGATGCAGGAGAAATTTGCTTCCAGTCCCGTCCCCCCCAAATCAGATCTGTCATGAGTGGGGAGGGGGACAAAGAATGCCCCATAACTGGTTTCTTTTGATTGGGAGGATTCCAGCTTGGAGCAAAAGATTTAATTCCTGGTTGTAGGAAAAAGGGACAATCAATTCATGCTTCTGCTAATATATATTTGTAACATGGATTTTGTCATCTCTTTTGGGGAGCAATGGTAGCCTCAGAGGCAAGATCATACATTTTATAAAGGCTTCAGAAAAGAAAAAAAGGAAATGCAGAATTACCATATTTAGGAAAAAGAGATTATTCACTTCTCATTTTGAAGGTGTTTTTCATATGTGAGTGTCTCTCTCTTTGCGTACCTCCTCTGTGCAATCTCTCTCCTTCTCATTAGCTGGCAATTAGGGAAATTAAATTTCTCAGCACATTTGGAAACCTATCATGGGCAGGAGCGATTAGCGACTCGGGAGTTTTCATGCCCTGCCAGCGCCTATTTCATATTCACTCATTGTCACGGTAACCTGCTATGTGACAGAAGGCATATGACGTTGCACAGGAAGCTGCTAGATACAGAGAGGAGGTGATTTGCTGACCAGCTACCCAGGCATGCAGTCCCTACATGGTACAGTTTTCAAGAATGGAATGTTCCAGCCAAGGCCTTTTTTTTTCCAGCAGGATTTCTTCAGTACTGAAAAGAAGCACAATATTTTCTACTTTGGTATGTTCTGAAAACATTTCTGGGTCATTCCTCTCTTCCAAATGTTCAGCTGATGCTGAATCAGTGCACTCTGAAAACAAAAGCACAACCCTATCGCCCAAAAAGCTCAAGAAGACATCAGATTCATTCAAGAGGCTTCAGCTGTGAACTGGGGCAATTGTCCATTCCCATATCCTTTGTATTGTGCCATTTAGGCTTATGGGTGCAAGGAGAGTGTCATTATCCTTTCTGTGGCCTGCAGAGGTTGCCTAGAGTGGATGTCATATATTTGAGCCTCTTTTTCATTTTTGGGATGGTGGCTAAGGAACAAGATGTGTACCTTAAGTCTTCAAAGAGTACCAGGCATCTGTTTTACTCCCTTAAAAATGCTGACATTTGTTTTCCCAGCCCCAAAAACTCAGTTCATTTTTGGGTATGTGGCCAATGTCATGCATGCTGCATTTGGTGCAACATAAAGTCAAGGGAACTTAGGCAGCTTTGCAGAAAGTGAACAAAATAGAATATCTTACATCGAAAGCAAACCATTTAAGATATCCAAAAGGGCTGTCTGGGAATATTTCTACGTTCCTGGGCTTTTGTCATCAAACTGTTCATTGTCACATTTTGCATTAAGAAACCATTTCTTTTACAAAGCAGAGAAACTAGTATGCCTGTGGCGTCTCCTAACATTTTCAAGATCGACCTTGGATTCCAAAAGCTTTCTCAAAACTAAAGATGGTGAATGGCTACAGACTCGTGCCTCGTTTGGGAATATGCTCATCTGCCAAGAAAAAAGATGAATAATGATAATAGGATTTGTATAGCTTTCAATATTTTGTTCTCAGATCTCCCATGGCTTTATGAGCAAGCACTCCCTCTTCCAGGCATTTTGATTGGCTGGCAACATATTCTCAGGTTTCTAAGCTGAGCAAGGCTGGCGGGGGAATTCTGTGAGCTGAAGTCCACAGTCTTAAAGTTGCCAAGGCTGGACACTCTTATTGTAATCTTAAACCATGCTGTGTTGGTTGACAACCTAAGAAGACATCCAGCTTGGATACCTTGCTAAGGGTGAAAGATGAGGGAAGAAATTGCTCGTTTTTGCCTTGTAGAGGAACAGTAATGACATTGTAAAGGTTGTCCCAAAAGAAACATGGACACGGGTTTGTTTTTTTTTTGCTAGTGTTAAAAAAAGAGAGGAAAACTTGTTTACAGCTGTAGATACACATCTACAGTTCATGTGTATTGAGATGGCTGAAGGGTAGCAGTTACCTCTTCTAGAAAGCCATGCCTGGCTAGTGAAGTGCATTCTGGGTGTCTGAATCTCAGCAGACAGCAAGAAGGAGCCACTTCTGTTTATTCATCAGTTGTTGCCTCGAGGGCATCGTTCTTTCACACAGCTACCCTTTTACTTTTGGCTAGTGCAATGCATGGGCACGGGAGGCAAAGCGGAGAGAGCCTCCAACTTGATGAAACCAACTTTGTCATAAATCACCAGAAAGGCATAACCCTTCCTAGAAACCTGCAGATATGCTCTTGTTTGCTTCTTAGAGCACGATTGCAACATAATTACAGGCTCCCAAGGCCTTGTCAATCTGGTTTCAGGAAAAAGAAAAGAAAAGAAAAGAAACACCCTCAGCTTTCCTGGAATGCAGCTATGATGACACTGCTTTCAATGCAGCTGATTCAAGAGCAACTGCGGGGTTGGAAAAATGGCCTGGTGGTTTTCTTCTTAATCAGAGAGCACCAATGCTCCCCCCTAAGAAAGCATTGAAGATATCCAGGCTTACTGCTGCTGAAAAAAATGCCACCCTCTTTCTGAAGACTTCCAAACATTTGGAGCATGCTTGCGCTATCTCTCACTAGCTAAATATTTAAGCAGCTGCGCACTGCCGTTGTAGTTCAACACGTTATTTTTAACACGTGGCCCCGTTTCCCTACTTAAAACTGCATCTGTCACTGAGTATCCAGTGAGAGGAACAACTGATAAAATTCTTGAGCATGAAAGCGGAGGACGATTTACTTTTTCCCCTAACCGGTGACCCAGATTTCCAGGCGCACTTCCGCTATCCGGCCTTTGTGCTGCTTCTTTCCATGCGGAATGTGCTGTTCAGGTGGAGTACCTGAAATTTAGGTTCAGCAAAGAGAGACAGAAAATGTCCTTTAAGAAGCAGAATTTTGGAAGGCAGGGCAAAGGAGATGAAAGGAAGTAGCTAAAGTGGGTTGTCCCCCCCCCCCAAAAAAAAGGTTAGAAAATAAAACATTTCAAAAGTAACTTCAGGATAAGCAGTGACTTCCAGTAATAACAAACTGCTGGGCGTGCAACCCACTTAAAATATATGTCATAGATGCCAAAAGTCTTTGAAGAACATGCCTTGCCCCCTCCCCAGAAATAAGATGCCTGCTTTCTTGTCTCCATCCCCCCACCAAAAGTAGAAACCACATCCTCTCTCCTTTTTTCTCTTCAGTAGCTTCTCTTCTTTTAAGTAGCCATGTGGTTCCTGTGGCTTTTTCCAAGATTCAGCATGGCAATTGGCCATTTCTTAATTAAGAGGAAGCATTTCCTGATGACCTTATGATTGGTTAATATTGAGTCCTTTATGATTTTATTTTTAGCACTTGTTCCATTTCAGCACATACCTTCTGTTTCGGCATAAATTAGTTGAACATGAAAGGGATAAAGAGAAATACATTTCTATCAGTTTTTAAGTCTGTTTTCTATTAAAAATAATTGCAGAGAGAACAAAAGCATTCAAGGTTATCGGAGATAACTGCTGGGGATTTAAACTATACAGAGCTTTAAAATTTAAATCATAGAATACAGGAGAGTAATGGTAAGAATGATAGAAATTTCCTAAAGGATTCAAAAGCATGAATTCAGCTTAGAATGGTGTCTTGACAACTTCAAGATGCACGCTGGCTGGGGAATTCTAAGAGGTGAAGTCCACACATTTTAAAATTACCAAGTTTGAAAAAAAAACAACGCTAACCTAAAGTATCCGAAGAGAGGTAGAAAAGTACAAAAATGACACAAAAATGTGCAAAAGAAATACAAAACATAAATCTGGTCTATCAGCCTAAAGCTTTATGTCTATGCATTTTTTAAAGCATTTGCTCCTCATGTCAAAAGTGATTTGTCAAAGGCCACAATTAAACAGTAAATTAAAACAATTGATAAAAATGTGTATTAAAACGTAGGGGGTAATGGACAAAACAATGCAAACACTAAAACAGTCAAAACAATAACAGAGTAAGAAGGTATGAACATCATAAAAGCGTCCCAGCACTGTAGGCCACCCTTGAATAGTGACTGTTTTGTTTAGTGACCATTCACAGTTAAGATGGTGATAAAAAATAATTTTATGACCTTCACAGATCTGTAAAGCAAAGGAAAGCTGGAGTAAGGTCATAAGTACAGTCACAGTTTTACTTAGTGACTGCTTTGCTAAATTGCCAGTTCAGATTGTGGTTGCTGAACAAGGGTGCTATAATTAACATGTCTAGAAGACTAAAGATGTGGAAAAGGATAACAAGGAGGGAGACTTGGCATTCTCCTGCTCCTAGATAACCACTCACCTCGTTTTATTCTTGTTTTTCCAGTCCATAATTTAGTTTGTCTAAATGTACTGATTTGTTAGGAAAGTATCTGTTATATTTTTTTATAAAGTCAGTGCTAAAATTTAAATTAATGTTCATGCACTTTTCATAATGTCTGCATTTTGTTTGGAGTTTTGTCTAACATCCATATCTTTTCAAACTATTTCCCTAGATGTGGTGCATCTTGGCACTAATTTAATGAATACCAAATTAATATTAATGCATTTCAGTAACCTAGTATGCACATATTTCTACATTTTATGCACATTTCTAATAAATAATAATAATAATGCATGTAACAGAAGTAGTGGCATTTTGCCTGAGAGTATGAAATCATTGAATTAGATAGGATTACAAGAAAGTGCAAATGAATCAAATTTCTTCTTTATTTACTAAAGTGGTAGAATAATATTGTCATGTGTGTGCATGCACATATATCTAGATAAAAATGTAGATACAGGTGCTTTTAATTCCATTTTAGACTTCAGAGCGAGATTCCTGGGCTGCCTTATTAAGTGACATTGCAAAACATGCCTCCTCCATTCATTAATTTGACAGACTTGAACACTGGGCCCTAGCTAACGAAATGAAATTCAATATAGAGAAAAGTAAAGTCCTACACTTAAACAAGAAAAACCAAAACTATACATATCTTGGTGTCTTAGTGGACAACCAGCTAAATATGAGCCAGCACTATGCAGTCGCAATCAAAAAAGCCAATGCAATCCTAAATTTCATTAACAGAGGGATACAATCAAAATCAAGTGAGGTACTAATACTACTCTATAAAGCCTGGGTAAGACCACAGCTGGAGTACTGCATCCAGTTTTGGTCACCACACTATAGGAAAGATATTGAAACTCAAGAAAAAGTTCACAGAAGAGCAACCAGGATGATTAGAACACTGGAGACTAAAACATATGAAGAATGGTTGTTGGAACTGGGCATGGCTAGTCTAGGGAAGAGAAGGACCAGGGAAGGACATGATAGCAGTGTTCTAATATTTGAAGGGATGCCACAGAGAGGAAGGGGTCAAGCTATTTTCCAAGGCACCTGAAGGCCAGATAAGCAATAATGGATGGAAACTGATCAAGGAGAGATTCAACCTGGAAATATGGAGAATTTTTCTGACAGTGAGAACAATCAACCAATGGAACAGCTTGCCTTGAGAAGTTGTGGGAGCCTCATCACTTGAAACTTTCAAGAAGAAATTGGACTGCCATTTGTCAGAAATGATGTAGGGTCTCCTCCTTGGGCGGAGGGTTGGATTAGATGACCTACAAGGTCCCTTCCAACTCTGTTAATTTCTTCTCAAGAGCAGTGATGGCCACCTTCTTCTTCTTTTTGAATACCAATTACCAGCAATAGCTAAACATTTCAGCACACATATTAATGCATCTTCCAGATATATATGGAAAATGGAACAAATCTCCACCACCTTCTTTAGATGCTCTGGCAGTTGAAGTCCACAGGTCTTAAAGTTGCCAAGATTGGGAAATATTGGTGTAGAAGAGAAGGAAATGGCACTAGACTTTTTAATATTTTAAATTTCATCACATGCCATATTATATCAAATCCAAATCTGTCCATATTGACAGACTCAGGATCTACTACCAAGGTATGCATGAATGAGTACTGATGTAGAAGACAAACTGTAGCTTGCAGATAACCACAGCAGAAATAAGTCATATATGAACAAATGCTATGTAAACTGAAAATTGGAATTTTAGATTTTTAACACATTGCTATGCAGTTTTGTTTAAGCACTGGCATTTAATTTTAAGGATGCACAGACTTTAAAGTTTATGTGGTTCCCAAGGCATTTTGTGATTTTCATCATTTTTTCTTCCAGAGAAAGAAATAATTTTAGCCCTTATGCTTGCTGATATATTTAAAAATGTGATGGTATATGCAAACTATAAAGAAGTGCCACAATTTAAAATCAACATTATTTAAAAGGATTCTGCAGGGTAGATTCTTTTTAAATCTTAACTCTGGTAAATTAGCATATTTCAGATGGAAACTATATAATTTTCTTATTGCTGATGTATCATTCCGTAGAAAGTAGACTATTTAAAAATATTTAATTACATCAGGCGTATCAAACTTATAGTCCATGGGCTGCCTGCAATGATAATTATTATTCAAAAATAACCAATCATAACATAAACATTTGCACTATGTAGTTTAAAGTCCCTTCTCCACTTTCTGATTTAATGGTGGGTTTCATTTGGTGGGCGTTACTAGCTGGTTATAGCCAGTTGTTTTGATCTGAAACTTTATGTGCCATCCAATTATTATCATAGGCTTATATGGGGCAAATTCAATAGGCATAGCCTGTAATGAGTGCATTGTGGGATAGCTGTGTGGTTGCACAATGGAAAATGAGAAGGGCAGAGAAAACACCCAAGTAGCTAAACCAGCTGGCTGTAGAACTACTTAATGGGTCAACCTGAAAAGTGGAACTTGATAGATTTGAGTTCCTGGTTCTTTGGGATGTGAAACCATGTCAGGAGTGGTTCTTATTTTCCCCTCTCATTTTTTAATTTGATTTTGATATTTTTCCAGGCAAGCAAAGTGGGAGGGAAAAGAAACCTGTCACAGCAGTCCCTGAGAAGAGGACGGTTTTGTGAGTTCCCACAGCAGACAGTAAGGCAAAGTAACAGCCATGGCTCTTTGTAGATGAATAGTTAGCCATACTTTGGAGATCTGTCTGGGATTGATTTCAGTGCCTGGTTTGCTGGAGGTAAATGTTTGTGCAACACTTTGCTGACAAAACTCACTCAAATTTGTTTAAATCTGGACTCTACATGGGCAGGTTCTGAGGAGATGAGTGGAAAAATGCCTCACAACATTACCTGGGATCATTTTTGTCTTGTTGATTCTGACAACATGAATCAAGTAATTTCTAGGATGAGCACTACCATCTGTAGAGTAGATCAATAACCAGTCCAATAGCTGGCTGTATGAAGCCAGCGGCGAGGGAGGTTATCACTTCCTCATTGGGAGAGGAAAGGATGTCAGGTTCTTTGAAAGACACAATATTGTATCCCCTCTTAAAGAAGGCCTCGTTGGGTCATCCCAGTTTAGATTACAGGCAGTCCTTGAGTTACAACCACAAAGGAGCCCAACATTTATGTGGCTAAGTGAAACATTTGATAAGTGAGTTTGCCCCGTTTTATGCCTCTTCTTGCCACAATGGTTAAGTGAGTCACTGCACTTTCTAAGGTAGTAACATAATTGTAAAGTGAATATGGATTCCCCATTGACTTTGCTTGTCAGAAGGCTGCAAAAGGTGATCACATGACCTGGGGATCCTGCAACCATTAGTTGTAATGAACCGGTTATATGAACCAGTTGTCAAACATCTGAATGTAAATCACGTGACCGTGGGGATGATGCAATGGTCATAACTGAGAAAAACAGTCATAAATCATTTTTCCAGGGCTGTCGTAACTTTGAAAAGTCACTAAATGGACTTTTTTAAGCTGAAGACTACTTGTATTATTATCCAGTATCCAATCTTCCCCCTTTTTAAGAAAGATGGTTGAGAAATGATGGGGACTTCACTTGCAAAGGGCTTTAGAAGAACTGGATTATCTGAATTCCTTCTAGTGAGTGGATATGGAGCAGCACTAGTTACATTGGTTGAAGGCCTTTACAGGACCTGGAAGAGGGTAATGTGACCTTCCTAATCCTGTTAGATCGCTCAGCTAAGTTCAGCACCATCTGAATCATCTGTGATTTCCTTCCGAACCATTGTAAGGGCTAGAAATTGGAGGCATTGTGCCTGGGTCATTCTATTCCTTCCTAAGTGGATAGTCCCACTTAGTGGAACTAGAAAAAGGTAGAGGAGAAGGGGCATTTTGCATTTTTGTATCATTCTTCATGGGTCATCTCTCCTGCTTTTTAATATCAATTTAAAAAAAACTGAAGAGACCTGATTTGGTTTAGGTATTGACAAGTTAATGACACATAGCTATACACAGTCACCCAGGGTTAGGCTAGAGATACTATGGAAGTCCTGACATTAGATTTGGTTGCTGTGAAGAATTGGATTGGAAAGAAAAAGATGAAAAATAGGATTATTTGGGGAGAGACTTTCTGGCTCTTGTTTGGCTCCAGTTTTTATTTTGGATGAGTAAGACTTCCCATACAGGAACAAGTCTGTGATTTAGGTCATTCTATACTCGTGGCTACTTATGCTTATGATTCTTGATTAACATATCTTTTATTTTATGTACACTGAGACCATATGCACCAAGCAAATTTCTTGTGTGTCCAATCACACTTGGCCAATAAAAAAATTCTATTCTATTTCACTCCATTCCATTCCATTCCATTCCATTCCATTCCACTCCACTCCACTCCACTCCACTCCACTCCACTCCACTCCACTCCATTCCATTCCATTCCATTCCATTCCATTC
>JANHFP010003630.1:15720-27619 GCA_032468135.1 Calamaria suluensis
ATAAATCGAAACAATAAATAAATAAATAAATAAATAAATAAATAAATAAATAAATAAATAAATAAATAAATAAATAATTCTAGATTGCTTCTCTCCTGGATGAGTTTCTATCCATTGTTTCTTGTCTGGCATTCTAGAGCAGGGGTCTCCAACCTTGTCAACTTTAAGACTTGTGGACTTCAACTCCCAGAGTGTTCAATTCTGGGAGTTGAATTCAATTCAATTTCAATTCCGGGAGTTGAACTCCACAAGTCTTAAAGTTGCTAAGGTTGGAGAGCCCTTTTCCAGAGCTTTGGAATAGGTTGAGTCCCTCTTCTTTGTGGCAGCCCTAACACACTGGATGTTGCTACGATCACTGAACCAATAGCTCCCTTTATAGGGTGCTATCAGTAAAGTTGGAAGCAGTTATTTCTATTACAACCTGGTGTGTTCATATTTACAATACCCTGTGTCCTCTCCCATCTTTCCCATTATGTTAGGTACTGCCATGTGAACTACTGCAAAAAACTGTGAAGAATGGAGATTTGCATAAGAGCTCATCTAATTAGAAGATATTTAAAGTGTCTTACTACCCTGGTGAACTATACTGTACTGAAAGCGCTTTGAACATAGACATCACTCAATTTCTTCTTGCATTTGCAGGTTACATCCAAGCATGCAGAGGACTCATGATTGCTGCTGTCTGCCTTGGGTTTTTTGGCTCTGTATTTGCCCTGATCGGGATGAAGTGTACAAAGGTTGGAGGCTCAGACCAAACTAAAGCTAAAATTACTTGTTTTGCTGGACTGATCTTTATTATTTCAGGTAACTATGAAATGATCAAAGCTGAGTTTTTCTAAGCAGATCAAGTTAAGTGGGAAAATTGCTGTCGATTGTAGATTCTGGTGGGTGTGTATCGAAGCATTTCCTGATATTAATCTATTCTGCACTTGATGCATTTTTTCAGGACTGAGTGCATTGACTGGTTGCTCCCTCTATGCTCACCAAATCACATCTGAGTTCTTTGACCCCACATTTATTGCACAAAAGTAAGTCCAATTGAAAAAAACAACTGAGATAGATGTTTTACTTGCTGTTTTGGTCTATCTGCCCGGTTCAGAGGAACCAGAGCTAACTAACCTGCCCAAAATAAAGTTTAAATTGGCTATAATAAAATAAAACAACTGTTGCCTTTTGAACTCCATCAGTATTTCACTGATGTTAGAGGTGTTTGTCCTGTCTTGGACAGGTTTGAAAAATACATTTCAGTACAATATAGCTAAAAGAAACTAACAAACATTAAAATACCTTTTGCTCTGTTTCTGAAGTTAAATCAACCAATGGCTGATTGCCTATATTCTAGATTTTTTTTTTCATTTTTTTAGTTATTGGAACCAAAACTGAAACATTTACAGTAAATGATCTCATTCTACACTAATTGATGTCCACAATATATTTAGAAGTACTCTTCATGACCCAGCAAGGATTATTCTGTTACATTACTCAAATAATTGATTGTTATTGCTGAATTACATGCAGCAAAGCACTAGTTTATTATTGTTGTTGTTGACAATTTATGGTTTCTTTCCTTGTAAATACTTAAGATATACACTGGAAAGCAAGACAGTAACTTCTCCAACTCTTGAGAATTGTAGAAGTGAAGAGAGAATTAAACCTTCAATTAAACCTTCAAACCCATTACTAGTAATGTTTGCTAAGCTTTCTGATTTTGGGAGGCCTGAGCATTGCAGTGCAAAGAGCAAAAATTATTTAATTAAATTTTTGTTAATACAATGAATGCCTTAATTTAGCCTTGTAAACCCTTTCCATCAAGTAAATAAAACTGATTTGCCAATTAAACTATTTATTAAACATGAATTATCACCTATCTGCAGGTATGAACTGGGAGCCGCTTTATTCATTGGTTGGGCTGGAGCATCGCTTTGCATAATTGGTGGCAGCATATTCTGCTTCTCCGTCATTGAAAACAAACAAACTCCACGGTACAAACCACTGCTTTTGTTAAAATTAATATTAGCAGATGTCTAGTTAATAAATTGTAAGAAGCAGCACTAATCCAATCTTTAGATATTTCAGAAATAATCCTAGTCAATAGTTAAGAATAACTGGTTGAAAAAGAAAGAGGAATTTTAAAACTCTCTGCTTTTAGGGGGGAAAACTTGTTACACACTCATCTCAGTCTTTCTAGGAGTCTGAGGAGGGTGAAAACGGCCTTCCCCAGTAGGGTTGTAATAAGGAATTCATAAAAGATTCTACTTTCCAGCATGACCTATGCGTAGGCCAGTCTTAATTTGGGAATGGATCCTCGAATCAACATAGGATTGACTTCTAAGTAAGCAAGCTCAGGTTGTGCTGTTTGGATAAACAAGTACATCTCAAAAATTTAAACTCCATGCCTGAATTGAAGATGTTTTAAGGACAGCTTGCTACAATAAATGGCATGGAGAGAAACACAAACCTTGATTTCATGGTTCTGTACTTGGTCAGTCAGAATTCAGAGACTGCTAGTAAGAAATAGTTGCTAAACTATTTTTATTCCTTTTATTCCCTTCTGAAAATGAAGTGGTAGATTCTAAACACCAGGTAACAAGAGATGTGGTGCTGCAGTAGTTGGAATGCAGTATTGCAGGCTAACTCACTGCTTACTGTCAGGATTTCGATTATGACCAGCTCCAGGTTGACTCAGCCTTCCATCCTCCCGAGGTCGTTAAAATGAGGGCCCAGATTGTTGGGGGCAATATGCTGACTGTATAAACTGCTTAAAGAGGGCTGTAAAGCAATATGAAGCAGTATATAAGTGCTGTTGCTAACAGGATCCCTTTCCCAGTTTTTAGTGTGAAGCAATTAGAGGTATCTGCCTGAGGAATCTCTCTGACATTTGGGAATGTTTCTCAGGCCATCCTTCATTGTGTCATCAATAATAAGGTAGCAGCTGCCTTTCCAGGCTTGGACAGTAAGTCATGCTCTTAGCATTTGACCCTGTAGGGCTTTGACCGATTGACTTCCATGACATGGTCATAAAGGCAATTTTAGCTTCCCACTGATACTCAACACGAGCATATTCTTCAGAACACACATATATTTTCCTTATAAACTCAAGACTGCTGTGCAAAGAATCTTTAGGTTCAGGCTGAGAGAAACTGTTTCTACCTTGCTAGTAAGTGTTCCTACATTGGAGAAGTTCTGAAAATTGTTCAAAATTTCACCCTGTGTTTTTGGTTACAGAAAGCTTTTCTCAAGAACTAGCAAAGTGTTAACGTTATTCTTGTTAAACTGTCACTTAAAAGTATTACCACTATTCTTGTTAAAATGGTCACTTAAAAGAATATCGAGACTTGGCCACGAATAGCCTCCTGAACTGCAATAATGCCTGAAACATTTTTATCTAACTTGAACAAAATGGTTGGATACGATATTATTGTTGTGATTAAGGTACAAGTATGCAGTCCTTACAATTCATCCAAATAGCTGTGTCTTTTTCCAGGACTGTAAGACAACTGTGGGATCCTGGAAATTGCTGCTGCTTTAAATGAGCTGCACAGTGTGGCTGTGCTCATCCTTTTATTCAAAAATGTCTGTCTATAGCAGGTCTTCAAACTTGGCATCTTTAAGACTTGTGGACTTCAACTCCCAAAATGCTCCAGCCAGCTGTTGGCTGGAACATTCTGGGAGTTGAAATCCACAAGACTTCAAGCTGCCAAGCTTTTACTATAGATCCCTGGTCTATAGTAAAACCTAAAGCACACAGTAGCAGAGATAATCTTTTTGATATTTGATATTTAAATGAGCTCTAAACTTTCTCATGTTTCAGGATGGTATATGCATACAACAAACCAGCTTCTGTGATGTCTACTAGAACCAAGGCCTACTCAGCAGATTTTAAAGCATCCAAGATCCCTCCAAAGCACTTCGACAAAAATGCTTACGTGTAAATGGATGCTGGATCTTTTATTTGTTATTAAGAATCATAATGTAGGTGCTGTCCATTCACAGAATGATTTTTAAAAGTGGTTTTGTTATCTTGAGCACCAGAAGTTTTATAACTATTTTTTCTGTTTTATAAATGAACCTTTGTCTACTTGATGTATATTTTCTTCATAACTTGTTTTAAGATTTATACTTATACTAGACATAATTTATAACTGAAAAATAACTTGCTATGTTTTGTAAAAAGAAACATAAATGAAGTAGTTTTGATTGCAGCCAATATTGTCAGGGATCTTCAGAATCAAACATAACAGTTGCAGCTTATAAGTGGATCCATCAGTTTTGAAAACCTGCTTTTAATAACTTGGAACTACTTTTAAAAGCATGTTAAAACTGATAGTTAAGCTTATGCAACATCTCAATAATTCATTATGAAACACCAACACTGTTTTGATTCCAATTTCACAATTATATGGATTAACCCAAGCACACCCAAATACCCTGTAACACAAAACAAATATTTTCTTTCTTAACTTTCCAAAGGTTAAAATTGGAATTTTAGATTTGCATAAGGCAGCTTTGTGTTATACTAGGTATCATGTGCAGATAAATGTCTCTATTTCTGAGGAGTATCTCTCTGTAGTTTCACTTAATCCCTCACCTTCAAATTGGTTTGATTTAAATCAAGGCACTCTCAGGTATCGATTGGAAAAATCAACTGTGTCACTGAAGATTTGTCATATTGCTCTAAAAATGAAAAGTATCATCAGACCTCCAAAATGTACAATGTAATATACCAATTGACTTTATCATTTTATTTTGTGTAATATTTTTAGATAATGTGATATAGAAACTAGGTACTTTGGATTTTTTTGTGTTTGTGTCTGCTGGTCAGAGTTAATGTCTGGCAACTGCCTGGACTAATCTTGTAAAAATTTTTGCCAAGGGTTGTTTGCCCTTTCTTTCTTCTTCCAAGGACAGTGTGACTGACTGGCCAAATTCACTCAGCTGGCTTTGTGCCTACAGCAAGACTAAACCCAATGGTTTCCTGGTTTCCAGCCTGGTGCGTAACCACTACACCACACTGGTTGTCACAGTATTATAGTACATAATTATAATTGTAGTGCACTAGGAATGTCTTCTTCCTTGTTCCTTGGCCAAATTCACCCAGCTGGCTTTGTGCCTACAGCAAGACTAAACCCAATGGTTTCCTGGTTTCCAGCCTGGTGCTTAACCACTACACCACACTGGTTGTCATAGTATTATAGTACATAATTATAATTGTAGTGCACTAGGAATGTCTTCTTCCTTGTTTTTCTCCTGGTGATAAAGCTTCATTGCCTTGATACACATACCGTTAAAGAGCAATCCTATCCCATATCTTTTTGTAAGATATCAAACTCATTGAAATTTAGGATCCTCCACAGACAGATTTTTTTTTACTAGAGAGAATCACGTTGTACATTTAATGTCAGTAATGAGAAGATGGAGGGATGGAACACACAGATACTGGTTTCAAGATATGCTTACTTGTGCCTAGAACTAAAAATAGTGAATGTTTAGGGAAAAACTGAGGTACAAGAAAGGAAAAGAGCTTTTTAGTCATTTTGATGAGACCAGAAATGTAGCTTTAGTAATTGTTTTTGGATTAGAAGAATTTTTAGAAGAACCTTATTGTTTAGTTGGGTTTAAAATAAACAATTTCATTTTTTTAAAAAAAAAATCTTATTATTTTTATGCCCTCTGTCCCCAATTCAGTTCAAATTTTGCTTGTTGAAGGGTTGTTTAGGGTTACGAGGGCAGAATTGATGAAGTACACTGAAGTTATTAAATACCCTGAAACGCTAAGTGAGATAGCATCTGGTGGTGTAATCACTGATCCACCCATCCCCTTGAGCAGTTATTTCTGCACGCTCAAGGAAAAAGGCAATTTTGCTCTTCATAAGAAGAGGCAGAAGGCGTCAAAAGCAGGGAGCGTATCATCACCGCAGGCTTGACAGCAATGACATATGAGCACAAAAGCCAGGCCAAAGGTCAGGTTTGACAGGTAACAAAATGCATGATGAATCTGTGCAATTTAAGATGCTGCAAAGCATTTTCATGCATCCTTCCTATGTTGCTCAACTGATCCCCAAGCAATGTTCACATGATCTGATATTATTATCCCTAATATTCCTATGCTCACCATTTGTACAAAGATACAAAGCCTGGGATTATCACATCATCAACTTCTTTACCATTAAGGAAATCTTCTCATCTTTTCTGAAACTGAGGGGCTCCTTTCACAGAATGGCTGAATCAACAGAGGTGGTTGGGTTTTTGGCTACAGACTTTCAGCCAGTGTGCAGCTAACTTTCAGCTCAGATGTTACACAAGAGGAAGCTGAATAGGTTTTGCAGTGTTTCCTATTGGTGCCACTTTATAAATCCTTAGAAAAGACCACACCTGAAATATTGCATCCAGTTGTAGTCACCATTTACAAAAAAGATGTTGAGACTTTGTGCAAAGAACAACTAAGATGATTCAGGGCCTGGAGACAAAAACATATGAAGAACGATTGCAGAAATTGGTTATGGCCAGTCTGGAGAAAAGAAGGACTGGGGGGGACATGATAACATTTCATTATTTGAGGGGCTGCCACAAAGAAGGGGGGTCAACTCATTGTCCAAAGCACCACAAGGCAAGACAAGAAACAATGGATGGAAACTAACCAAGGAGAAGCAACCTGGAACTAAGGAGAAACTTCCGAACAGTAAGGACAATTAGAACAGCTTGCCTTCAGAAGATGTGGGTGTTTCATCACTGGAAGGTTTTACTGGGCAGCCACTTGTCTGGAATGGTATAGGGTCTTCTGCTTGAGCAGGAGGCTGGACTAGAAGACCGCCAAGGTCCCTTCCAGCTCTATTCTGATTGATAATGGTTCTCACTGGTGGAATGCCTGTTTTATCCTGCCTCCTGGGAATTCCCCTCCTGGATGAATTGTTCCTCCTCATCTCCCAACCCAAAAAGCAACAAGGATGAAAGTTGGCAGTGATGCAGAGAGCAAGAGAGTCCAGGATAGGAGCTGCATGGAAGTGCCAGGAATCAAAACAAAGCCAACTTCTGCCAACTTTTTTGTCGTCCTGGGTGTTGGAAAAGCAAGAAAGTAGCATTACAATAAAATAAGTTTATATAAGGTCTTTGTATGATTTAAATGTGTTGATTTTTTTTTAAAAAAAGTATTAGAGCAGTATTAATTGATAACACACTTTTTAGCCACTTCTTCAAGGAGAACAAGCTGGAAGTAATTAAAAGCTCGCGTTTTGATAAAAGGTAAAACTTTGGACACAGTTTTGTAAAGAAAAGTTCCTTGTTAGTGCACCATAAGAAAAAAGGACAGAAATCAGATTAAACCTCCTTGCACAATCAAATATCTGAACAGTCACTCCAATCTGTAACAGTGACCAAGCTGCTTTTCGGGGAGCTTGATATATCTGCCTCTGGACGTCCTGTTTAAAAAGAAAACAATTTTGAAAGATTATTCAGTGAGAAAGATGCTGTTCTCTGCCACCTATTGTTTCATATTCACACACTTAGATAGGTTCTCGTTATCATCTAGACTAAATCTTTTTGGAAAAAATGCCATCTCCCATAACCATAGTTGGCCAATGCGGGAACTTTCCAGCTTTGGAATCAGTGCCATTGGGCAAAGCTAGGAAATGCATGAAACTTTCCCCACCCTCAATGCCATAGGAGCTCTTTCTTCTTCAGCACTAAGCTATTATGCAACTGGTAGGTCTATGTCAGGGGTCTCAAACTCAAGTCCCGGAGGCCAGATTCAGCTCGTGGGATGTTTAGATGGAAACAGCAAACGTCTGGCCCGCAGTACCTCTATCAGTTAAAACTGAACTGGGGGGAGGGGGGGGCGGAGGAAAGAAGGGAAGGAAGATTAGCGGGAGGGAGGTTCTGAAGAAAGTCCTGCCTTACACTTGGCCACCACAGGTGCCCCTGACATGAGTGACACTGACCTGATCTTTCCCACCCTGGCCACACCCAACCTGAGGTCAAACACAATACGGCCCTTAATGAAACTGAGTTTGACACCCCTGCTCTACGTAAACAGTATCCACAGCCACAGTAGATGTATGTCTGGATTAACACACACACAAACCCCACTCTTTCAAATTGTACAGAAAAAATGTAGCATAGCAATTCTAGCATGAAAATACCTTCATCCTTTAATGGTTTTCCCCACTCATGGGTCATTGACACAGCACATGGCTCATTCTTTTCAACAGCACGTACATTCTTAATTTTCTCATCTTTCAAAGGTTTTTCATCTTCCAGAGATGATAAATCCCAATCATCCTCATCTTCATCACCTGTAAACTATAATAATAATAAAAAAAATCTTCAACTTAGGAAACGTTTAGCAATATTTCACTGAGCGGTATTTTCAATCAATCTGAACACAGTAATACAATAAGATGAAAGAGATACACGGGACTATTGAAAGAAATTTGGAATTCTCAAGAGTAATACCGAAAAACAATGGTTTAATTTTCCTGCTCTAAAAAAGCAAATTGAGACAGTATTATTTTCTTGATTCATTACTCAACATTCTATCAACACTGGTAGAAAAAAAAGTGTTATTCTAAAAAATAGTGACATCTACTGAAAGAGGGCAGAATAAGTAAGATGAAAGTGAAAAACAATATTGTTGATCAGATTTTACAGTTGTATTTTTAAAAAAAAATGCAGCAGTGTTAAAATGTTTCTACTTGTACCTCATTCATTTACACTGGAAAGAGTTAAACATATATTTCATTCTACATTGAAAATAATGTTTCCCTAAAGCTGCATTAAGAATTTCATTTGATACACAGGAATACAAGCTGTATGTAGGATTCTACTGCTCTGAACTTAATCCTGGCAATTGTTTACTAGGAAAAATATTGATAATAATAAGACCAAGTGATAGTGGAACCAACAACCATAGAAGCTGTTGGATTTCTGGCACTAGGTGTGTATGAGCAAAGGCTGGAAATGTTAGGAATTTCTGTACAAAGGATTCTGGATCTGATGGTTTGAGTTGCTCTTTGCAATTGCAGTTCTATGATGACCCCAGGTGACATTGGAGTCAAATGAAGATAAGATCAAAAAACATTTAACGGGACAGCCTAGAATCTTATTTGGGAAATACCTTTACTCCTTGGGCACATGTATGAACAGATGATGAAACACCATTCATTCCTCCAATTTCTTTGCTTTCCTTTCTTTGGCTCAAAAGAAACTTTTCCATTTCATCCATCTCATTTTGAAGTAAAGAGCCTAAAACCCAACAAAATATAAGACAGGTAGTTTATAAAGCAAGTATTTGAAGACACAGTGGCAATGCCTGCTATGCGGTCAACATTCCTTTAATAAGACTTAGTCCAGAGACTACACAGTATAGTTCTTACACCCACACCCATCTTTCCTCCAGGATTTCAATAGGACATACCAGGGGTGAAATGTAAAATTTGTTGCTACCGGCTCTGTGGGCGTGGCTTGGTTGTGGGCAGCTCATGTGATTGGGTAGGCTTGGCCAAGTATTGGCTGGATTAGGTAGAAACACATGCCTTTAAATTAATGCAGAAAGCCTCCAGAGCATCGCAACATCCGGCGCTAGTGGGAGGCTTTTTCCCCCCTTCATTTTAAAGGCATGTATTTCTACCTAAGTGTTTGCTGGATTAGGTAGAAACACATGTCGTTAAAATGAAGGGGGGAGTACACAATGCACAATAAATATAGTTTTATGAAACATTTATTTCTTCTGGGCATATGAGATGCAGCCCAAATAAAATTAACCTTGCATTAGCTAGTTGGCAAAAGATTAATGGGGAAGAAAACAATTAGATCCAAGGCAGAAGGTTCATTTCTGAGCCTATCAGCTATTTGGCTTTCATTCTAGACATCAAGTCACACAGAGTAAACCAGGATAGTATGACTATCAATAATTCTGCACTATCCTGACATTGGATGGGAAACTACAGCAAAGTAGAAAAGAAGAATACATCCAGAGATTAGCCAATTTTGTACGCACTGCTGCATTATCACCCAAACTCTGACCTGGAAAATTAAAGTAAATTCAAATCCTGAGATTAGACTTTATAAAATGTTGAAGAGCTCCCACCCAAGGTCACCCACAATAATGATGAAACCTTAAAATAGCTGTCAATCTCTCAAGACTTCAGTCATATTTTAATTTTTGTAAATGTATATTTTATATTTATGGCTGTGCACCGCCCCGAGTCCGCGAGGAGAGGGGCGGTATATAAATCTAATAAATTATTATTATTATAATTATTATTATCAAGTAGAGCAGCCTTCTCTCTCTTATTATAAGAAATTATTATGATTTGTCACACAGTCAGCCAGATGTTTAGACCGGATTTTACCTTTTCCTTATCTAGTCCTTCCCCAGGACCTGGAATAGGCAAGTATTGTTTGATGGTGTTAAAGATATTGTCACAGGATGTAACCTGTTTCAGGTAAAGCTGCCTTTTGCAATTGACTGGTGGTGATTATGTCCATGCTGATGGTGTTGAATTGGGGCACCAGTTCTTTGGCAATTGTACCCAAGGTACCTATTACCTATATTGGTACTGTCTTTGCTTTCTTTTGCCAAAGTTGTTCTGTTTGTAAGTCTTTTGGTTTTGTGATTTAATTCTGGATATTATTATTTACTTTATTCATTAAACATGAAACTCATGTTCAATTGAACATTCAAAAATGCATCACAAATACCATTGACTGACGCTGATGGTTGATAGGCTGCCAGCATCCTAGGTATCAACCAAATACCTTCTTAAGATGTACGATGTTCCAATTAGTGCAGTTTTTTGCAATTCCACTGGTGTTATTGCAGGAAGCTGCAATTTGTTGATGTATCTTATAAAATTCTTGGACATGCTGCCAAGTGCCCTGATGACAATGGGTATCACTGTTACATGTTTCATCCATAGCGGTGTAGTTTCGATGCCCAGGTTGCAGTATTTCATTTATTATTATTACTATTATTATTATTGTTGTTGTTTATAGTACTATTAGTTAAAGTATTATTTATTAAATTGTTTTTATATAATACATATTAGGGGATCACTGAGCAATCTGTAATGTCAAGAAGGGCTCAATGAACTGGTATTTGGGGGACTATAATATAAAGCAATCTTAAAATAAAAAGTTTATCTTGTTTCCAATGTTGTACATGAACCGTTCTAAATACAAATGAAATAAAGACTACAAGTGTAAAGTTTTTTTTAAAATCATAAAATGTAAAAGAATAATAGGATAAAATCAAGCTCAGGGAGGATAACATTTTATTTTTAGTTGATATGACTCTGCAGCTTCTTCCTTCTGGAGAAACTTTTAACCTAATTTTTAAACAGAAGAGGAATAAAAATAAATAGAAAAAGCTGTTGGAAAGGGAGAAAGTGTGGAAAAGAGAAAAAAAGAAAGAAAAGCCAAATACAACGTAATTTGACAATATATCAAGCCACTAAACAAGAGGGAACAAGCTAGTTGATATGTTACAGTTCAAATGCATTCAAGAATTCAGGAGGAAAAGTGAAAGGTGTCAGTTTTAAATACTGTTAGGAAGTCTTTTATTGAAGCAATTCAAGAAGGGGATTTTTAAAAAAAATGATAACAATAAAAGCAATTCATCATTTTTTCAATATTTCAGGAACTGAAAGAGCAGAAGTACCTACTGTTTTAGCTTTAAATCCCATTAAAAGAAGCTGAAAGTGGTGATTGAAAAGTTTTGACTCCCCCTGATGGTTGATACAAACAAAATATAAGGGTGAAGTGCCTAAAATAATGCAGCTGGGAAGATTTAGTAAGATTCTGTCCCTTGAAAGTTTCTTCTCTTTTTTAAAAAAATATCTTTATTAATTTTACATTTAAAAAACATTTCATGATAATAATTTCCACAATTAGCTTCTTCCAAAAT
>JANHFP010003630.1:27719-42209 GCA_032468135.1 Calamaria suluensis
CAGCTTTGTATTACATTTGGTTTCTATTATATTTTAGTAAAAGTCTTTGAACTAGAAAATAGTTTCTGAGTTTGCTTACCTAAAATAATAGTACAAGTGGTCATGACAGTGACTTTGCTAAAAATAGTTGTACATATATACTTTTAATCTTTACTGCTGTATTTCATTAATGAAGCATATAAAAATTCATGCTGATAATTTTTCATGTCAAACTAGAAGCAATTAGCCTATTTTTCATATAACTTGGAAATATTTCAATCTGAATGACACAAGTATTTCATGGGATTTATGGCTGAGAGCTGCTTGTATTCAATAAATCTAAGTATTACAGTCATGTTATACTTACAAACTGGCACACCTTTATTTTAAGCAGGGATGGGATTCTACCAGTTTGGACCCATTCAGGTGAACCGGTAGCTCCAACAATCAGCTGGGGCCGAATCGATTTGCTCCAATGATCAGGTGGGCTCACCCACCGCCCCCTGTGCTTTACTGACCTATATCTTCTCAGCTGATTCGCACAGAGCAGATTGCCACACCTCAGCTGTGTTACTCCCCAGCAGTAAAGCGGAAGATAAGTTTTTGTAAAACTGTGCATGCATGCAAAGTGTGTGATCACCGAACTGGTTGTTAAACCAGAAGGATCCCACCACTGATTTTAAGGAATCACTTACAGACAGCAATGCTAAACTTTTAAATCTGACCCCAGAGCATTAAACAAAGATTATACCTTCTGAAGAAAGAAGAGGGTTGGAAAGAAATCTGCTGCAAGATGTTCTTTCAGCAACTCTGAAACTGACTTGTCGTTCAAGTTGCTCTCGGATGTGTTGAATGTCAGGCAGTTGTTTCTTTCTCTCTTCTCTAGCATTCTCAACAGATATTAAGACTCTGTTTAGGTGATCACTTGGGATGCCACGCACTCCCTGAATAGGATGAATTAAAGAAAATTAAAAATAATTTTATTCTTTCAGGAATATAAATTATTCTTGGGAAATGATGGAACAATGTAAAAACAAGAGGAAGGAAAGGAGGGAGGAGCTTCCAATTTTTTCTGCATCAAATCTGAGTACATTTATATTAAGTCTTATTTCATGATTACAAAGCAGAGCTGTTTTTTTCCATATTCCAGATTTTCTAATAATCAAAGTCACAAATCATGAGTGAATGTTTTCCTGTTTCATGCAAAAAATATATTAGAGAAAAAACAATATGTTTAAGATTGATTGCAAATAATAAAACATTCTTTTTTTGATTCAAGTCAATTTAATCTGCTAGTTCTATCATTCAACATACATTCCTGCATTGTGGGTAGTGTTGAGCCTTTCCCCTTTTGAACATATAATGGTCTTGTTACAGATGTACATCACTAATTTATAGGCACTGACCTCTGTGCTGAGATTTTGTCTTTTTCCTATTCAGAGGCAATATTTTGTGTGACTCAGAATGCCAGGCAGGCATACATGAAGAGCGCTGGTTTGAAAAAGATAATTAACATTATTTCACTCATTTGAACTATTTAAAATGTACTTACTGATTTAATTCCCAAGGATTCCAACTTTTCTGCTAGGGTCTGCTCCAAAACAGTTCTCAGCTCTTTTGTTAAAGAAGGATCGCTCTTCAAGATATTTATCATGTGAGATTTATTCTTTCCTGTTTGGGACACTTGCTTTTCTATTTCTGAAACAAGCCAGATATTTTTCTTTTAAAATCACATCATAAAATCAATGCACGCTTCATCAAAATATTTGAAGTGTATTATGCACTCACCTGAATTTTCTGCCTAAGAAACTCTAATGTTTCTGTATCAAAAAGCAAAACAATACCTTAATTTTAAATATAACTGGGCCAGCTGTAGAAGTCCGAAATTCAACTCTTTCTTTGGTCACAACTGCATCTGACAAATCCTGTTATGCATTAGGCATCAGTTTAATTGTAGATATAGTAAATCCATTAAAATGTTTAGGAGGGGGTGCTAGCCATTTCAGGGTGCCCAGCACTCGTATGACCATATATGATTCAGGGCCAGGAGTGAAATGCTACTGGTTCGCTCTGGTTCAGGCAAACCGGTAGTGATAAAAACTACCCATTTAGCCAAACCAGTAGTAAAAAAAGCTACCAGTTCGAGACAACTGGTATTAGTTACCGGTTCAGTTGAACTGGCAGTTTAAAAAGCTAGAAAGCAGGAAATCCTGCTTTCTAGTGAAGCTAAATCATGCAGCACAGCTGATCCTCCCCTCACTGTTCTATTTACCTTTCCAAGCCTCCTTTTGGCATGTTCTGTGCATGTACTGCGCAAGTGCTGTGCGCATACTGAGCATGTGTAGTCAGCAAACCAGTAACAAACTGGTTCAGATTTCACCACTGCTCATGGCCCCTTTGAGTGACGGCCGAATGGTCAACACCAGAAGCATCACGGACCACCTGGGTCGCCTATGGCCACTTCCGGGGTCATAAGGAGTTATTGAACCTACCCTTAAGAATAATTTTTAATCCAAACCAATGTAAGTAAACATATAATGTGATAATAGAATCCTAACAATACTACTGTGTTTGCCCAAAAATAAACCCTAGCATTATTTTTGCAGGATGGTCATAATATAAGACCTAAAACAAAGATATGCCAGAGTTAAGATTGTCAGCCAGATGGACACATTTAGTACCATATTTCCCCGAAATAAGATCTAACCAGAAAATAAGCCCTAATGCATCTTTTGGAGAAAAAAATAATATAAGATCCGGTCTTATTTTTTGGAGAAACACATGTAGTTCACTGAATACAGTTTATCATCCACATTGTTACTTATTGTGTTTCTTAGAAATTTCATCTATGATTTTTTTCTGGAGAATCAATCTGTAGCTACTCTCAGAATTATTCTCAATATAGAAAAATAACTAAATAAATATCCTTAACCACTGACTTTTGTCCAGAATGGTATAAGGTCTCTTGCTCAAATAGGGTTGGACTAGAAGACTTCCAAGGTCCCTTCCAACCATATGATTCTATGACTTCTTAAAGGCAACTGTAAATCTAGATTTGCATAAAGAAGACAGGATGTATGTTCAGTGGGCTGAAATCCACATAAGCCAAGAATTGTATCAAATGAACTACAAGGAATTCCAACAATACCCCAAAATAAAGACAAATTTAAAAGCAAGAAAACTGATTGGCCCTCTTTCCCTGACACAATTGTCTCTAGCTGTTAGAAAGTTCATGTGGAGGCTGGACATAAGAGATGAATAAACAAAATCTTAAAAAGAATAGTGGTGGACATTAATTGGCAAAAAGAGAAGCCAAGAAATAGGAGAAGCTACTTTTCAAAGGGATCACAAAAACCCTGAGGCTATCTGAAAATGTTACGGTAAGGCGAAGAAATGTGACACTGCTCTCTTGTCTCTCACTCTCTCAAATGGACACATAATGCAAGAAGAATTTAGGCCACAAAAACTTCAATTGGTCTTGTTGATTACCTTTTTCATTCTCTGGAAGCTCCTCTATGGGCTCCAGCATGGGTATCAAAAGGGCCTGTTCTAATAATGAGGAAACACAAGAATAGCACCAGAGACAGAAAGACAGACAGTATAAAAACAGGTAAAGATAAAGCCCAGAGAATGAAAACAATTCAAAAAAGTACAGAAAAGTACCAGATGCATATTCATTTGGTGATTAAAGCCCAATCAAATGCAATTATTCATTATCAACTTAATGCAAATTGTTACTTCCTCCAGCTACATGCACCTGGAAAAATATTTATTATCATGCACAATTTGTTTTCAACCACTAATCACATACTGCAGGTTAAATGGATGATGGTATATTTTGAGGTTTAAGCTGAAGAAAAAATCCACAAAGAAATTTGCTCTACTTTTTTTCCTCCTGAGATCATATAATCCACCAGAGGTTAGGACTTTGTCCCTACACCATGGGGGGGGGGGGGAGTGGAGAGACACATTATTTCAGTCAGGTTGCAGAAGCAGTCAATTCAATCTCTACTCTTGTATTAAGGATGCATTAATTAATTCTGGAATGACGTCTCCCAATAGATGTAACAGCAATGTTATCCTGTGATGCAATTCTCATAGTACAGTCTATTGAAGCTTTTCTAAACTGGACGGTTACTTTACCTTGGACCTTAGGATTTTGTCATTATGTGTAAATGAAAAAACTGAGTAAAAACTCTTTAGGTATTTCTAGTTTGCACCAGTAATGAGTTGCTCCTAGTTCAGACTGGTTCACAGAATCCAGTAGCGATGACCGGATGACATCAGCGAACTGGTTCTCACCGTCTGGGAGCTGGGCCCTCCCATCCGGTGCAATTTTTACCTTTTTTTGGGCAGCTGAATCTGTGCAGCAGAGCTGATTGCTCTTCTAAATGGTTTTGAGCATGAGCAGAGAGCACATCTGCTGTGTGATGCCACACGTGCTCTACTGCGTTTCCACGAAGCTTACATTTGCGGTATGTGCTCCAATGTGCATGCAAAGCTCACGCACAAGTCGTCCACAAAGAGAACTGGTAATAAAGGTAAGTAGAACCCATGGTCCCTGTGCTCATATCACAACACTGACCTATCAAAGGAAGTATTGTTTTATTAATAACAGTTCAAAGCAAAGTGAGGCATTTTATGTCAAAAACACATCACGAGAAAAATCCTAAGGCCCAAGCTAATGTAACCACCCTATTTAGAAAAACTTCAATGGACTGTACTGTGAGAATTGGAATTGGATTGGATTGCTGTCATGGGCATTTAGCACTGATCTTCACAACTGGCTCATGTTTACATTTAGCTAAATTTAAGGTAACCATTGAACAATTAAGATTCTCCTCTTCAGTTCTCCATCTTAAATATAAATCAAGAAGCCAAGTGGATACTGCTTTGCAGGTAAGAATAGTTAAGCCAAATTGTGCCATCTACCTAAGCTGTTTCCCAGCTCTACGGTACAACCAAAGTTCCAGTAATTATGGCAGCTATGCTCACCAAAAAAAACCCAATCAAATCTCTGCTTGGAATGCCTCAACTTTTGCATCTACCCATCTTAATATTCCTGCTTTTCTGGGGAAGAGATACAGTCATTATAAATCTAATCTTTGCCAAAAGTGAACTGATTATAATAAAATGTCACCAAGAAATTTATGCTCTCAGTTTGCCATTCTCCTTCAACATTGCATACAGGAAATCTACAATATTGGCTGGGCCAACTCCATGTCTAAGAACATGTGTTTTTTTTACAGTTCATGCAATCATGTTAAATCATCTTTCCTGAAAACAATCATTCCTCTAATATCATCATTCTATCGGAGAGTAAAAATGCAATCATATTAGACTCACACATATAGTGCAGGGGAATTGGGAATAACAACACATTGGCAAAACACAAACTTGGTAACTTATTAATTGCACCTGGTGTCAAGTCACAAACAGGGAAAGATAGTCGCCACTAGCAAATTAAGTTTCTTCATTTGTCACTTAGTTTGTCACAGATACCTATGATGTTCGTACAGATCTGGTTTTAAAGCAGTAACTATAAAAGGCAGGGGGAATGTGAAGGTGCAGGAAGAGAGGCATAAAGAAGTAGAAAGGCTTTCTGCTACTTAAATAGGCAATCACCAATAAAATAACACAGATCAAAACCCAAATATGTCCAAACTGAATAAGGAATGCTAAATGTTATGAACTTTGAATACTGATATCATTTAGACATTTTTGTATGTTTAGAAATAGCACAGGTCAAATTGCTATTCAAAGGCAGTGTCAAGAAACAGAATCTGCTACAAGTAATATCTATATTTATTTGGGAGGGGGGCACTGATACCTGTACAAATTGAACAACTACTCACGACAAAGATTCTCCACATCTTTAAACATCCAATCCAAACAATCCAATTATTTGAATTGGCAACCATTATATGATACAATTCCTGGTGCTAAAGAAGATAATACTTCTATAATCATGAACTTTCGTATGAGATGCTAGAGAGATCCCATCTTACAATGCTGCCCTCTTACAATTTCTATTGACACACTGCACATTTTGTCTCTGGATCAACATCAATTGACTAAAATTGGAATTGTCCATATGGCAGTTCCATAAATTAGAACTGTCTCCGGTTCCACATAAAAATGGCTCTGACAAATTATCATAGAAAGACAAAAGGCAAAAAGGAGGCTAAAAAACAAGCAACTCATCCACAAGGTACCAAACAGAAATGCAGTTTGTAACCTGAATATACAGTAAAGCCAGTTCATTGAACCAATGTATTTTGTACTCTAGCAAAAACCCATTTTATAAATGCAGGTTTACCCGGAATATACAAAACCTATTTTATAAAATGCAGAAATGCAGTTTTTACCCTGGAAAACCAGTCCATTTATTATTTTATTTTTATTTATTTATTTTACTTTTATACCGCCCCATCTCCTAGGACTCATTAAACCAACATATTTTTCACTCTAGCAAAACCCCTTTTTATAGCAAGCAAACAATTCAGGCAAAAAGATACATAACTTGCTTTGTTCCTGAATATGCCTCAGAGGTTGGGTTGGGCCTTAAAAACACAAATCTGTTTATTCCCAGACATCTTTTGAATATAGTCTCCCTCAACAGTAAATCCACTCATTTCACTCCCTTCTCCCACCCCTCTTCATTTTCTCTTTGAGAATCATCCCTTTCCAAACACACTTGTTTCTCCCTAAAGTGCTCCTGTCCAACCAGAAAAGCAATTGTTACAAATGAAATAAATCTCCAGATCCACTTATATAGAGCCTTTTACAAAATGTGAGTAATGGTTCTGCAGGCATAGTAGCCCCTGGGAGCACTACATTGCTCTCACTCTCTCTAGCCTATCCATTTTCTCTCATCTCTTGCATATTTAGAAACTTCTTGAGAAAAAACACATTTCAATTAGGTGAGGTTTTTTTAAAAAGTCCTATTATTGCAAAATTTATTCAAGTTGCTTACCCCAGATTAATACAAACTAACCTTGGACAGCAGATTCTGGATGCTCTTTTGATAATAGTCTTACAGCTGGGAAAACGGGTTGATTTTCTGCTTCAATTCCAAAATCTATTGAGCCAGCCACAAATTAATTTGATTACAACAAAGTTTTATGCTCTTAGTTAAAAAATCCTTCAATTTTGATTTTAAATAGAAACAATTATTGTACAGAAATAAAATGCCAGCAAGTTACATTTATGTCAATGTATACAATGACTGATCATTCCAATATATTTCAGGAGAGCTTAATAAAAAAAGATTGTTTCATTAATTAAATTTAGTTGTTACTTATTATTATTCCAAAGGCCAATACCTATTTCCATGTCTATTACAGAAACCTACCCTGCATGGATGACAGGCTTGATTTGGGTTGAACATTTTGTGCTGACATTTTCACTAGAATAGAACAGAATAGAATTTTATTGGCCACCAAATTTGTTTTGGTGCATATGCTCTTAATGCACATAAAAGAAAAAATACATTCATCAAGAATCATAAGGTACAACACTTAATGATAGTCATAGGGTACAGATTAGCAATCAAATCATATTAGGAACAGTCAATAGAAACACTAGGACAAAAATATGAGAGAAATGTAAGTGTCAACCTTCCCTTTAAAATAAACTGCACATATTTCTAAACAAGGGTGTGGTTTTTTTTCCTGCAAAAGCAGTTTTGTAATTAAGAAAAAAAAACATTTGTGGCACATACATATTTAACTTTCCCTTCCTTAAAATCCCCACTTACCTTCAGGTAACTTCGGATTTTCTGCTGGTTTTTTTGAAGCCAGTTTTTCTATCTGAAATTTCAGGGATAGAAAACTATGGATATCAATATAGAAATGAGAATTTGCTTAGACAATGCTAGTCGGGTATCCGTCATTTTGACAAAGGCTTCCAGGTATGTGATGGGGCTTCATGAACAGATGGGAAGCCAGACAATGCTCTTGCAAAACCTCCTCCCTGCACAAAGTCTCCCCTCCACATGAACTGCTCTTAATTGGTCCCAGACATAAAGACAAGCACATACAGTAGGTGGGAAGAAAGAAGAGACTATTCCTTACTATAATGAACTTAATGTTGGTTTAATATAGTACTTCAAGTCTGGAAAGGATATTTTGTCACAGCCAACTGCAATTATAAGCAAAGTCTTCTTCACAAACTAGTTCTGGTGACTTCATGGCCATGAGAGTTCCTGATAGTTGTCTATCAAAATTATGGCTTCTGAGTCCAGCTCCCTAAGTTTTCATTGCTCTTTTATGCACATTTCCTTCTATTTTTTAATTATTTGAAAAGCAATGCCCAGTTGCAGCCTAACTTGTATTCACCTTTCAGCAGCCATGCTCTATGGGTAACTTGCACCCTACTAAGGGAACAAGAAACAAGGATTGTAAAACACAAAATGAGAAGTGTGTAAGGATAGAAAGTATTTACTTGTGTAATTACTGGAATTCCATCCATATTATTTCATATTAAAAAAGGACCCTTTGCTTGTGCTCTGGAATTTTAGAAGGGCACCATTACATGGAACAGACCTGATGCTTCTGGGTAATAATAAGATCATTTTGTTCTTGCAGCTTTTCTCCTAGTTCTTCTAGCCTCTTCTGATAGAAAATGTTGCTCATATTCAGTTCCTCAGCCACTGATGCTTTAAGTTTCTCAATTTGAGATGTGAGCTGAACAGGTCAAATATGGAAAAAGTCTATTTAACTAGAAGCATTCTGTTTATCTTATGCTATATAATGAATCTTATTATATATTTATAATATAAAATTACTAGTCTAATTTTCCTCCTCCCAATGTTTTTTGGTCATAAAGATTGAAGGGCAGACTCTCTTCCCCTTCAGCACTAGGAAAATAGAAATATATGTACTATGGAAAGTTAATTAAGACATTTCCCCTTTATGAGAAATAATGTAATTTACAAAACATGCTTGTTTTCTTAGAAGTTAGAAAATCCATTAATTATACTTTTATGCTCTTTGGTATGGTTAGGCAACTTAGGGCCTTCTTGATAGTAACTAGAGTATCAGAGTGTCATATCCTACTCAACATGTTTGTGATGACACAGAAGATTTGTGTAGCTGTCACAATCAACCAAAACCAGACAACTGCATTATGGGCATAAAAGACTATTTCAGTTGGCAGTGGTAGTCTTTCAGAGAAAAAGAAAGGTATCCTGATACATAGTGACTCTTAACCACATCATTCCACATCTCTCCATTTTGTAAAACTCCTTTCCTGAGTTCCACTGGAAGCTAGAAAAAATATGTAACGTAAGTACAAATTGTCAAAGTTCCTAAATTTGCCTTGTTGGTGATTATCTTATAAACCATGAATCTATCTATCTATCTGTCTATTCATCTTATAAACTATAAACACATACACACTTTTACCATATACTTTCTGTACTTCTTTTAACCTTTGTCATATATAAAGCACTTCTGTCAGGGAAGATGTTTCTCTACTGGAATTCTTGGCTTTACTAGTTCAAATGTTCAGAGAATGTAACTGAATATAACTGAAAATGTTCAAAGTAATTCTTGTCATAGCATACTTCTTGCAACAAAATAACTGAATGTGAATACTTAATGCATATTCAGCATGGAAATCAGTGAAATTTTATATATACAAAAGTGGATTTTAAATAGTCATTCTGAAAAATTTACCACATTTTCCTTTTTTTTGTATTATTTTTTTATGTAGGAAACTTTCATTCAGATTTACCTGGTACTTTTCATTTTCATGTCGTTCTTGAAGAGCTTGTACCTCAGAAGACCACTTTGCTTCCTAAATAAAACAAAAATGATACTTTGAACAATATCTTAACTTTATATTGCTTAATTTTGTTTTATTGAAATCCTTGCAAGTTATCAATTTGTGTTTTTAATTCACAATATAAATATTTAAAATATAAATAAAATCCCAATATTAACTGCTGCACCAGAAAAGCAGCCATGTAGATTAAAAGCTGGTATTACTGGTACAACATATTTGTTACACTACATTACTATTAGAAGGTGAACATATTGTGGCAGTTATTAAATAAGTCCATATTGCTTATAATAAGAAAGTAATTGCTTATAATAAGAAAGTAAATTTAAACAGGTTACCTGAGACTAGAATCACACTGTGAAATTACTTTTGTTTTCTGTGCCAAAGTTGGTTGCCTAGATCAATTTATGTTCATATTGGAGCTACCAAACTAGCTTAGTTTGAGACCATAATAGACATTATGAACTAATTTAGCTTGTGATTTTAATGTCTGGGATCTTACTAATAAGGCATCTGGCTCTGAGGTTCCAGAATACCTAAATATCAAAAATCAAATTCAAACCATTTGTGGAAACCCTTTTTTTTGGGGGGGGGGGGGGATGGGGGAAGGGTATCCAGAGGTTATAGCATTAAGGAGAGGGAATCTCCATTCAGATGAAAGAAGGCAAACATTATGTCCAACCCAGGTATACATTATGCCACACAGTCTAGAACAGTGATGGCCAACCTTTTTGCCATCGTGTGCCAAAAGTGGGGTGTGTGCCCAGGGAGGTTGCACGTCCGCCTGCCCACACCTATAATTCAATTCACCCCACCCTCCATAGAAAGGCTCTGGAGCCTGGGGAGAATGAAAAACAGGCCTTCCCCACCCCCCAGAGGCTGGAAACAGCCTCTTTCTGAACTTCTGGTGGGTCTGGAAATCAGCTGGCCAGCACCTACATGCGCATCAGAGCTGGACTAGGGCAACGCTTGTGTGCCCACTGATTTGGCTCCATGTGCCACTTGTGGCACCTGTGCCATAAGTTCACCATCACGGGTCTAGAACAAGACAGAAATCTGAAAGTACATTTTACCAATTTAAAAGCACGACTGAGTCTGAATCTGGAAGAAAATACAGTAACATAATCTGAACATTCCTGAGAGATCTAATTCTGCCTTCTCTTACCCATGTCTCTAAATGAATTGTAATCTCAATTATCCCCAACCAAGATGCTCATTCTTGCCTTTATTGGGAACTGATTGGAAATGTGTTCAACTTACAGGGACGTGAGGGAAGACTAAATGCACATAAATTCTGTCTCCCTGTTTAAACCAGATCCTGGGGCCTGGAGTCTGAAGTCACATTTGTATTAAATTACCTGTTTTTCAAGAAGCTGCATTACATTCTGATGATCCATAGCAATCCGATGTTTCTCATCTGTTAATTCAACGGTATCTTTTAAAGTGCCTAAATTGGATTTCAGATGTTGGTTGGACTTTTGTACCTCTAGCAAATGCTAATAGGGATACAACAGCAGCAATCAAAGTAAATTCAAAGTTCTCTTTGGAAAAATAAATAAACTGGCATATTCTGCTAGAAAATACTTCTAAAAGACAACGTTTGTTGTTGTTTTTTGCAATCTCCACCAACCCCCAAAATCTAGCCATTTTCTTGAACTCTAATTACTTAAATAATAAACCATCCCACAAATATAAAGTACAATTATTTGTTTTTAAGTTCAAAGGAATACGTCCTTATCCATACTTTCAGAATCTTTTCAGGAAAGTAATGACTATGTGCAGGGAGAGAAGCAATACCCTTCCCAATTGAAGGGGTTCTGATGGACAGTCTTAGCAGTTGCAGATGGAAATAATCCTTGGCTTAAACACAGCAAGAATAGGGGTTCAGTGGAAAAGATAGGAATTTGTGGTTGAAGGACAACCAGTAAAGTCAGGTTTTTATAAAGTTCTATGCCTTTTTCAGTATTCAAAATATAAATCATAATAAACTACAACATTACTCTATAGAACACACTATCCATTTTCTCAGCTACTTACATTTTCTAATTCTGAATTTTTTGCAGTTAATTCTTTAAATTCCTTCATGAACATCTCTTTCACCTTCTCAAGTTCACGGGACAATTTTTCCTTTTCTTCCTCTTTCCATTTGTGAAATAAGTGTCGAATCTCCTCCTCTTTGGATCGGCGATCTTCATGCTCCTGAAATTGAATGGAAAAGTTATATTAAGAATTCCAGAAAGTCCTTTTCTACAATTCCTGCCTTTTGATCATGATGCTTATTCCAAACTGATGAAAATGTATCATAAATTAATGTGATATGTGAATTGTAAAACATTCCAATCTACGGTAGAGGATTGCTGATCAATGAAAAAGGTTTGTAGGGGGAGATAACGGAAATGTGCAGTATGTGAAAATATATATCCTTGTATATCCTTTTAACCTCGCTCATTGCTTGAACAAGTTTTTGATAAACCTATGGGAAAGATAGTCAATTCTGTGAAATTTCCCAAAGAACATAAAAAGAGGAAAAGATTTTATAGGCAATCACCAAGTCTAAAATAGTCAATTATTTTTCCATCTACATTTCACTCTGTAAAGTGCAAAAGTACCAAACAAGGCCAGTCATTTTCTTCTTGAATTTTGATATTGGTTTAGACTTAAAAATTAGTAATATATAATTGGATTGCATCTTAAAACTGAGCCTTACAGAATGTCCCCTACCTTAGACAGTTTGACTATATGGGCATGTTGCTCAGCTTCCAATTGAGATCTGGTAAGTTGCAACTGCTCCTTCAGTTGGTTGATCTCCTCCTCCAGTTTATAAGTGTGTAGCTTTTTCTTCTGATCAGCTTCAAAGAATGTATAATGGTGATAGTGACTGTTAATATACTTCAGAGAATGCAGTTCTACTTACAGACATTTGAAGCATTATTTCTTCCTGTGGATTATAATGCCAACTACTTCCTCAGTACATTACCATCTCTAAAGGATGTAATGGGGACTCCCCCAAGCTATTTTGACAGTAAACATTCTATAAAAATTATGGAGTACTTTTATAATCATTAGTTCAATGTACTTTGCAAATACTAGCCTGCAAGAAAATTCCTCATTATCAGAGTTTTCATTTCATTATCACTTTTTCTTCCACATATAACACACTCCAACCATATCCTAGATCAGAGTGGACTCTTCTATGACAGATACCCTGTCAAACTGAACCCAGGACCAATATGTAAATATGTGCAATGAATATTGTGAGGCGATGCTCTTCACATCAACTTTCACTCTTCTAGAAATGTTAAATTGCAATCGGGCCATTAGACGGCAACAAATATTATTGTGATGTTAAATTTAAATTCTTTCAAGAAAAGCAACTATATCTAAGAAGGTAATTAAGATCCTAAATATCAGTATGAACATCTATTTTTGAGCTAGTTCCTTAATACAAATCCACTGCAATTTAACCAGTCAGAAGCTGCAGTAATTGGAAGAAAACAATTTGCTGAAAAAGTAGAATACAGATAGAATGTTTTTGATTTTCTTTTGCTTTATGCAAATACTTTTAAACTATGTCCAACCATGTCCCAGAAAATGATATACACTTATGTCACGGGAAAAAAGTTACCACTTGTTACATTGCAGGAAACAAAATTATGTCCAATTATCCAGAAAACAAAGCCTATCGCGAACAATAGATTTGCTTAATGACCACTTAAGTGTTTGCTTAATGAAATTGGGTCAGTCACATGATGACCTGATTTACAACCATAATAATTTATGCCCTTAAATGCCAGTTAATTATGGTTGTAAATCGAGGATTAGCTGTAGATCCTTTCCTGATTATAAACAAAAAATTTAAACTCACTAAAAAATAAAACCTAAATTTAAAAAACACTAAAGCTAGATAATGTTCTATATATACAAACTGTATTTGTATAATTCAGTTTAGCTTAATAAGGGACCTAGTAGGCCCATGAAGCTGTGGTATGTGGAGCCATATCTGTGGCATGTGAGCGTTACCCTAGTTTTGCTCCAACGCACATGTTGGACTCAAGAAGAAGGGCCACGGGGGAGGGGGAGAGGACCATTTTCGTCCTCCCCAAGCTCCAAGAAAACCTCAGGAGGGGAAAAAACAGGCCTACTGGGCCCACTGCAAAGCAGGAGGAGTGCAGGAGAGAGTATGTGGGGGGAGGACATTGAATTATGGGTATGGGCACATGTATGTGCGACTCCCCTGCACACACACCCCCCATTTTGGCAGATTAGCCATCACTATAGTAGGTTCTTGAATATTGGCAAGAAGTAACAAATGTGCTGGATTTCTTAATAATTAAACGACTCTCTAAACAAGGACTCCTCCTCGTTCTCTCAATAGCACCTACTGCACTTGTTTGCTTTTTCAAACAAGAAAAATTATGGATTGGATGTCAGCTTTGAAATCTATTTATTTATTAAACACTCACCAGTGTTTGATTCTTCTGAATGGCGACGCTGCAAATGACTGTGCAGGAAGGAAGAATTCATAAAGGCTTTGTCACAAAACTGACACTGTAAAATAAAGGTTTGGTTAAACTACATCTGTGAAACTAAGAATATTTATCTCTGTATGTTTATTTTTATCTGTCTGATTCGATGTTTGTTAAGTGATTTAATTTTAAAGATTTTAAAGATTTTAAAGATTTTAAATTTAAATTTTAAATTTTGAATCTGAAACTGTGGTTGTCT
>JANHFP010003632.1:59451-69521 GCA_032468135.1 Calamaria suluensis
AATTTATGAAAATTATGATAAATTAAATATATTTACTAAAATAAACCAAATTAAATAAATTAGGCAAAAAACCTTTTTTCAGCAGGATAGGTTTCAGAAGACAGAACAGAACATGACCAAATTTCCTGGAGGAGCAGGAGATACTGACAAAAAATTAAAAAGATTACATTTAAAAACAGCTGATTTGGGAGCTGAAGACAAGAAAGAAACCCTGGAAAAAATTGCCCCAAACACTTCTATGGAAACTACAGATGGCCATCATCTTGAATTTTGCAGAGTCCTCCATTTTCAGTTCTCCTCCTTTTCACACAGGTCATGTGACCCAGAACTGACCTATTATTAGGGACTTGGCAACCGTTCCAGGAAGATGTCCCTCACGCTTGCCTACCTCAATGACATTAGAATTAGCAATTGCTTTTCAGCTAATCAGATGAAAAATGGATTTGATCCATGTTCGGAAAATGAAAACATGTAAATAGTTCCATTGAACTGATTTGGAAATAAAGAAAAAAACAAAACAACATGTCAAGGAATTGAAATGCTTTCCATAGGAAAAGCTTCAAAAGATTTAGAATATACTGCATTTTCTTTCCGATTCAAGGTATTACAAGACCTATAATATTATAAATTGTTTTGGAGAAAACTTTCTTATCAAGTCTTCTCCAGACTTTCTTATAAACAGTTGCCCCATTTGCATGAAGATATTGACAAATGGCAGATTCTGAACCTACAAATTATTTGATAATATATGAGGGATATCCACAAAGTAGATTACATTTTGGGATAGGGAAAAAAAACATAGTATAGTAAAAAAAAATTATATACATTTGAAAGTGACACTTAAATACTACTTTTTAACATAGTCACCAAACAAATTGAGGCACTTATCACAGTGGTGAACAAGCTTTGTAATTCCATTTTCATAAAATTCTGCCGCCTGAGACTTCAGCCAGTCAGTCAGTCACAATGCTTGGATGTCCACTCCGTTGTTCATCATGAACGTTAGTTCGCCCATGTTTAAAACTAATGCACCATTGGTGCACTCCACCTTCAGTGATTATGTTTTCCCATACACTTCACACAGTTCCCGATAAATTTCAATCAGTTTATGGTTTTTTGCCAACAAAAACCTTATCACGTATCGCACCTCACAACTCGAGGGATTTTTGATTCAGCACACGTTTCAAATGTTTGCTGTGAAATAGCGGGCAACGATATGAACCTCCCGCTAGCACGGCTAGATGCAGACTGAGCTGCCCAGACACAAAGATGGCCTCATTAGCTCCGCCCCTTTGTTGCTACAGACAAAAACGTAATCTGCTTTGTCGATAGCCCTCATACTAGAATCTGTGTTTATGAAGCACGATCATTACGGCTGAGCAAACACTTTGAACAAAGCATTCATAAATCAGTTATTTTGAATAATTAATGCAGCCACATTTTTTCCAGGCCAACACAACTATTTTGGAAGCTTTCTTCCAGTTGTCCTCCCATATTTATGGACATTAAGTTTGTTTTGCAATTTCCAAATACCTTTTCCAAAGGATGTATACAGTCTTGCTTTTCTTAAAGAGATGGGTATCAGCTATAGGATTTCTTTTTTTTTTTTAAGGTTACATTTTTTATTTTCAGTCATTAAACTGAATGTTATACAGCCATAGTCTTAAAAATCAGCAGCATAAGCTTGATTGCTACGGCAATCACCATGGTTTCAGTATTCCATGTATAACCCTATGGGACCTTTGAGATCTCAGCCTTGAAGACATGGTCCCTATTCATATCATGGGACAGTATGAGAGATGATATATATAATTAAACATATGGCAGAAAGTTTATTTTTTTTAAAAAAAATGCTGGCCATATAAAGATGTCAAGTGAATTGTCAATGTAAGTAAGTCAATAAGACATTAAGATCTCTTTTCAGCTGCAGAAACCAAACATGTAGCAAGGGTTTCTGTTAAATAGCTGAAATATTTTATTTTTTTATTTTATTTATTTTGTCGATTACGTATTAGGTAATATATATAAGTTATAGTATTGGTTTTTTTTTCTGTTTTAATTCAGGCTGTAAACCGCCCCGAGTCTACGGAGAGGGGTGGTATATAAATTTAATTAAATAAATAAATAAATAAATAAATATTTACTTGCAGCAATGTCTTTGTATTCCATGAAAATCCTGATGAGCTGGTACAAAGTATGTTGAGAAACTATTTTACCTTATGGTAAATAAGCATTTTGTGACTGGTCATGACCACTCTAACCAGCCATTTTTCCCACGGCAGGCATTTGAAAGTACAACCACAATTTTATGAAAGGCCTGCTATCCCTTCCTCAATAAATAAGCCAATGAACCTTGTTTTGACAAAGGAAGATGGGAAGAAATAACCTATAGTGATTTAGCACTACTTTTAGAAGTAGTCAAGAAAAAGGCATTAACTAAGTTAAATCAAACTCAAGTCAGAGTTCAAGTTTCAACTGCAGGGTTTTATTTCAAGAAGATATTACTGAGTGGTGCTAATGACGGAGCATTGCCACATTTTCTCATTACCCCATTTTCTCATAACATGCTTTTTTTATACATAGCTAAGAGCTGTTATGCTATATTTGGAAACAGGTTTTCAGAAAATATACAGGGGAAGAATAGATGTAAGATTAGATTAGAGCTATTCAATAAATTTATTTTTCAGGAACTGTAACAAAATTGTGGTTTACTAATTTATTGTGAAGACTGTCCTGGAGATAGAAGAAGAGTAGCAAGGAGTCAGGAGACTGCTTGGAGTCTTCTGAGTTTGGGGAAAGAAACAGGAAGAAGATGGAAGACTTAAGGGAGAGAACGGGAAGAGAAATGTTTTTCTTTCCTTATGCTCTGTTTAAAATATTCAAAGGACTATGGGGGATAATCTTAACAAAAATGCAAAAAATAACATGTAAATATATTTCCATTGACAAATGTCCTTCAGGTTGAGTTTGACTATAGATATATTTATTGACACACTCCAATAAGTATTTCTTTCTGAGAGGGAAATTTCTCAAGTCTAGCTAAATTTCTGCTACTTCCTTTCATTAACTATGTCAAATTCTACTCTGAGATCAGACACAACTGGGAAGGCACTGCCAGTTAGGTGGTTCATTGGCTACTGTAAGACTCTTATAGAATGGGGATGTGGAGTAAAAACTGAGTTTGTTCAAACAAGACTTCTACTTGAATCACATGAAGTTCAGCAAGAAAGAATGGGTCTAGAACATTATAATTTTAGCTGGACAAATTGGTCTACTTGCTTTCAAGAAAACAAGCAAGCTCAGAGAGCATCAAGGACCCTTCTGAATACACACACTGTCTGTCTGTCTGTCTGTTGCTGGCATTTCTATGCCAACATAGATCATAAAATTCTCTAGAGCTTGCAATAAATCAATGTAAAAATTTTAAACAAAGCATCAAAATTAAAATTAAAATTCAGGTTTCCAGATTAAAGATGAACAAACTCCTGGAAGAAGATGTTGAGTTCAAGAATGCAAATAAAATAAATAAAACTTGCATTTTGCTACATAAAAATGAATTAAGCCTACTGTATGTTATAGATAAAATGTAAAACAATTCTTACAAAAGATACTTAGTATTTCACAACTCTTTCTAATCGACCAAAAGTATTGCTGCTATACTCATTCAATGATTTAGGTGTTTTCTTGTGTTCATCTATTTCAAAATAATATTACTGTTGGAGACTTTTTCAGGAGTTTTTGTCCAACTTTGTTAGATACATTTTAGTCTGTCCTTCTGTTTTTTTTAAAAAAAGAGAACCTAAGATATTTGAAGATTAACATGGTAGAAGAATGATCACTGCCACCAGATTGGACAGAGTCAAATTACTCCTTAATTTCATTCAAAAATCAGTTTCACTGGCCAATGTAGATTTCAACGATCTGTATAAATTGTATTAAGAGTTCAATTGTCATAAGTTGATTTGGGCATCAAAACTGATAACTGTGCAACCAACGGTCTAATTAATAGCTTTGTTCAGATTTTCACTTACATGCTTTCAACTACCTTAACACTATTGTTTCACTGTTATTGTATATCCCCTATTCTGCTAATCACATAAGCAGTTATGTATGTGGGAACAAATCAAGGCAATTCACTGAGGAATGGAAAGAAATAAAAATGCATGAATGGTGCATCGTCCCCTCTCACGCAACACCCAAAGAGGCCAATATGGCTCCTCAACTGAAAGGATACTCAATATGGCTTCTAAACTCGGATTTAAGAAACAATATAAAAAATATGCAAAACTGGTTACTAAAATGCAAAGCTGGTTATTATTTGAACATAGCAAAAGCTTTGCCAATTTACCTCTGCATGAGGATAAAAACTTGTTATTTGTTCTAAAAGCAAACTAGGATAGTTAGTCCTTGACTTGAGACCACAGCTGAGCCCAAAATTTCTCTTGCTAAGAGAGATAGTTGTTAAGTGACTTTTGCCCCAGTTTACGAACTTCCTTGCCAAAGTTGTTAAATGAATCACTGCAGTTCTTAAGTGAGTAATGTGGTTGTTAAGTGAATCTGGTTTCCCCATTGACTTTGCTCGTCAGAAGTTCGCAAAAGGAGATCACATGATCCTGGGACACTACAGCCATCATAAATATGAACCAGTTGCTAAGTGCCCAAATTTTAATCATGTGACCATAGGGATACTGGAATGGTGATAAATGGTCATAGGTCACTTTTATCAGTGCCGTTGTAACTTCAAATAGTCACTAAATGGACTGTTGTAAGTAGAGGCCTGTACTTCCTATATCACCTTCATAATTAATAATGGGTCCTTGCACCCATAATATCATCAAGAAAAAAGTCAGAGAAACTTATTCAAATGACATTGCATTCTTAAGAATACCAAAGCTACAATGCAGTAGGTCAGCGCTGTGAAGTAGTATGCTGAGCCAATGTTGCTTCCCAATTGTGTGATTCATTTTAATCACTGGACTGTTATCCAAGCTTTGTGTCTCTTCTTCCCATAATTAATAATTTATCTTGGTGTCCTTGTTTTAAATCAGTGAATGATTGAGCTGTAAAATATAGTCAGCTTCTTTATCCCCCACCACATCCCTCAGATACAGTTGAGAAAATTACACATAAATGCTGATAAATCGAGTGCTGTGAAAGATTTTTGCTAAATGTTCAAGATGGTGTAGGAAAACATGACAGCTAATGCAGCAGGAGGAAAAATATCTGGTGAATAACAACAGCACAGAAAGGCAAAGTTGTGACTTACCTACAACTCGGAGATTGGCGCTGGCATATATTGTACCATGTTTGTTCTCTGCTATACACTGGTACATGCCAGAATCTGTCAAGTTTAAGTTTGTTATAGTCAAAGCTCCATTTTCAATTTGTATTCTTCCCTGGATAGTAAAAGCAAAACATTAAAAAGGAATATATTTACTTGACTGAAGAAACAAGACAAGTGAGGGTGCACAGCAGCATCTCATGCCTTCATTAAACTTCATTTGAAGAATTCATACATAACTTAACTGATGTTTAAGACTGGAATTTCTATGCATTGACCGAAGTGAGCGATATGCTAACAATGGAGTTTTATGAGAGACAAAGCTTTATAGAGCTTTGCAGTAGATATAAGCATCGGACTGAAACATCAGCTTTGAAAATCCTCTTTCAAATTCTGAAAGGATTGAGTTGGATTTGCTTGTCAGTGAGGTCTATTCCTAACAATCCTGGGATCAACTTACTTTAATTTTGGGGCTTACAATGCTTGTCTACTGCAAAATGCTTTTACATGAAGGGGAAAAAGTAGGGTTTCTTTCCCCTTTGTAAATGACAACTCACTTTGAGGTCTAATTCTTGCTCGGCTTATATATTTGAATCTTTTCTGTTGTCTGTAGTCTTTCAAACATACTTATATACTCACACAGACAAGTACTTGTCAAGTTTTCTACCTGCTACACAATTTCTTTGGGGCTAAAATTATGATTGGTTGATGTTGGTTGAAGTATCTGCTTTGTACATCTGAACACTCCTAAGAACATAGAATTGAATGTGATCAATGATAGTGAAGCACGTTTGACAACTTTAACTGAAAGGAGATTTATTTATAGCATGTACATTAAACGGATAGGTTAAACTCTAGCAGTTTGCCAAGTACATCCTACCAGGAAGAGAGTAAAATAGTATTGGAAGACTATTCCTCTAAAATCTAATAAGAGAACCAAAGAAGGAAGTTGATGAAAAGCAACTACATCGATTAGAATTTCTAACTAATCAATAGTAACAAAGGGGGTGGCACAAACACTCAGAGATTAAGACAAGGTTCGAATGCTGTGTGTGGTGATAGGGTGAGCTCTAAATCCTTTTGCCCTGCCAATCTAGAAGTTCAAAAGCATACAAATACGAGTAGATAAACAGGGACTACTTTGGTAGGAAGGTGACAATACTCCATGAGATCATGCTAGCCACTTGACTGCAGGAACGTCTCCAGACAG
Source organism: Calamaria suluensis (assembly GCA_032468135.1). Lineage (NCBI taxonomy): Eukaryota > Metazoa > Chordata > Lepidosauria > Squamata > Calamariidae > Calamaria > Calamaria suluensis. Next base: position 65,943 of record JANHFP010003632.1, read on the forward strand.
TACTGTCTCAATAGCCCTTGGAACGGAGATGAGGACCTCCACCCACATAGTGGGCAATGATTGGCAGAATAAAATCTGCAGGGACTCCTTTACTATAGCAACCATACTTAACTTTATGGCCGACAATCAAAATCAGGAATTTTAAAGTTACATAGCAGAAGGTTATGTGAAGAATATAGTTTATAAATTGTTTCCAGATTGAAATAAAACTAGTACCAGACATAGCATTTCAAGTGGTTTTTGGCATTGATGTGTACTCTGAAAGCTGAATCCTCTAATGAAGAATTAAACATAATGTTCAGTGAGAGAGGCCTGTAGTAAAAGGGGGGAAAAGGATGAGGGATGGGTCTGCTTCTAAGAGAAAATATTGAAATGAGGTCAGAACTGTTTTGCTTCAGTTTTCTTCCCTGCAGAATCTGTTGTAATAAACTTAGAGAAGTACATGGAGTTCATAAACTGTAATGGAACTAAGCAGAACAGTTGAAAAACAAAGGGAGTGGCAATGCAGTGTAAGTAATTGTTACATATAAGAAATAATGTAGTGGGAGAAATAGATTAATGGAATTTGACCCTAAGAAATGTGCAAACGTGCATAAAAAGGCAAAAAGGAAATAACCTGATCAGATCTGGATATCACATACCAGAGATAAAAATTACACAAAGCGGGTCACAGAGAACCAATCCATCAAGTTCAGACAAATACTGAATAAGAACATTAGAATTAACAGCTATGCAGCAAGTCACATAATGGTCAATGTGTAAAGGAATGTTGACAGATGCTGCTGGCGAAGAATAAAAAGACAAGCTGTATGAGTTCTGTTAGAAAACCAGGAATTCATGCAATCCACTATAAAATCCAAGAGTCCAGGAGGACCTTGCAGCTATCATATCATAGACTTTCGTATTATCATTCAGAAATCATGACCATTTTTCAGAAAGCAATGGATATAGTGCTGGAGGACTAGAGAAGGGCAAATGTTCCTATCTTTGCAAAGGGTGGGTGGTGGTTTGATGTAAATTGCAAACAAAATCCTGGAATACATTATTAAGCAATGAGTTTGTGAACATTTAGAATAGAATGCAATTTGCTGCATGTGTCAATCAACTCAATTTTTTGATAGAGTGATGAGTCTTTGATAGAGTAGTGAGGAGAAAAACCAGCAGAGCACATCTATTAACAACAACTAGCAGTCAAAAGACAGGATGAAAAATACTTAATCTCACAATCCTGGACAGATTCAACCATAGTTTCAATGGGGAGCCTGCGACTATCATAGACCAAGCTAAACTAAAAACACAGGGAATTCCTGGAAGCTTGGCATTCAGACAAATCGGCCATCAGTAGACACATAAAAATAAATCATATTTACATAGTGTTCAAAAGAGATAATGAAAACGTTAAGAAGGAAACAGACTAGAGCATATCCTCTCCAGCAGTCAATATTCAGGGATTAATACCAGACAAATAATCCAGCAGAAACCAATACCCTAAACAAAGAACTATAAGTACACCCACCCCATCAAAACTGGCAAGGCAAGCTATTGTAAATAAGCATGAAACAAACCTCACACTCACTCACACTGATGTTACATAATTGGGTAATTAAACATCTGCAAGCATACAACCAAGCTCTGAGATCAATAAGATCTCCAGAGTCATGAATATAATTGTCCATTGGAATAAAGTGGGCCTGGGACTTCAGCAAACTATTTGACATGTTTTCAATGAGATTCTGGCAGAGAAAATACAATATGCGGCTAGCTTATGAATGTTAGGCAGGCATATAGTAGAACGGGTTGAACTACTGTACATAATGAGTAAACAATAACTTTGCACTGAATTGGAAATGTTGACTGTCCATTTTGCAGGGTTCCATTTTAGGCCTGTGTTGTTCAACCCAATTATATATAACTTGAATAAGAAGTTAAAAATATAATTATCCATTTGCAGATAATTTATTCATTACGTTTATATGTCACCCATCTGTCTATCTAGAGCAGCGGTTACCAACTGAGGGTCCGTGGACCACTGAGGGTCCGTGGACCACTGGTGGTCCGTGAGAAAATTTTGGTGGTCTACAGAAAAAATATTTGCATTTTTAATATTATACTAAATCAGGGATCCTCAAATTTTGGCTGCTTAGCAACTACTTCCTGTTGGGGCCCTAAGGAGCCCAGGCAGGCAGGCAAGGCGTGGCTGGGAGGGGAGGAGTGAGTAGAAACCGGCAAGACATCCCTCGATGTGAGTGACATCAAGTTGGCTACTCCCACCCAGTCACACCCACATCTAGCCACAGCTGGTCATTAGGTAGATCATATTAGTGGTCCACAGGGTTTAACATTATGAATTTAGTGGTTCCTGAAGTCCAAACGGTTGGTGAGTCCTGATCTAGAGTGACTCTGGATGGCTTACAATGGAATAAAGCATAATATTAAAGTATTGAAATTGACAACAACTAAATAAAGGTTAAAAACCATGAGCATGGATAATATAGGGGTAGGCTTTTGTCTCTCACTCAACCAACCAGTAGAGTGCATCCCCACCAGGGCACCATGCCAACCAGCAGAGCTAGTTTTAAGACTTTTTTGGAAAGCCAAAAGGGGAGAGGGAAATCTCACTTTTGGTGGCAAGTTGTTTAGAGGGCAGGGGTCACAGCAGAGAAGACTCTTTTCCTAGGCCTCACTATTCCTTGGCTGATGGGGTCTACAGAAAGCCTCTTCTCCTAGTAAGAAGGTTAATCCAATTGGAATGAGTTACTTCCTTAGATAACCTGTTCCCATGCTATAAAGGGCTTTAAAGGTGATAACCAACACCTTGAATTGAACCCAGAAGCAAACTGTATTACAAAAATCATGGGATATCAAGTATCATAAGATAGTATCAAGACTCAGGAGTACGTTGAGAAACTGTAATAATGGAGAGGAGCTAGTAAGATGAATTTCAATGCAATTCCACATTTGGATAGAAATTAAAGGATGATTAAAGATGAAGTATTAAACTGGGCAGTAATACACACAAAAGTATTTGAGTGACTCACAAGCTGACTATGATCCATGAGTGTGACAAAGCTGCAAAAAGAACACATGCAATCCTAGCCTTCATCAACAATGTCAAGTACAGTGTCAATAAATCACTATTCCTCTTTATTCCTCATAAACCAAGCCACATCTAGAATACTGCATTCTGTTCTGGGCACTACATTTTTAGAAGGACACTGACAAACTGGAATATGTCCAGACAACAGCAATCAGTAAATAGCCAGTTAGGACAACAGGAATACCTGTTATCATTGTGTGTATTTAGCCTGGAGAAAAGAAGATTGCAAAGAGACATGATGCTGCTATTAAATATTTGAGGAGCTGTCATACAGAAAACAGGGCAGAGTAGTTTCAGAAGGCATAGCAAAAAAGAATGAGTTTAAATTTTTAAAAAAAGATTTTGAATGCACTTCAGCTAAAATTTCCTAATGGTAAAAGCTAGTCTAAATTCCTGGCAAATTTATTTATTTATTATTAAATTTATATACCGCCCCTCTCCTCGCGGACTCGGGGCAGTGCACAGCCATAATACTAAAATAC
>JANHFP010003632.1:72617-83987 GCA_032468135.1 Calamaria suluensis
CTTCCCTTCCTGTCCCGTCACGTCTCATCCCTTCCCTTCCTTCCTTCTCCTCTCCTCCCTTCTTTCCTTCCCCTTGTTATCCTTCCTTCCCTTGTTTTCCCTCCCTTCTTTCCTTCCCCTTGTTTTCCTTCCTTCCTTCCTTCCTTGTTTTGCTTCCCTCCCTCTCCTCCCTTCTTTCTTTCCTTCCTTCCTTCCTTGTTTTGCTCCCCTCCCTCCCTCTCCTCCCTTCTTTCCTTCCCCTTGTTTTCCTTCCTTCCTTCCCTTCTTTCCTTCCCTCCCTCCCCTACTTCTTGCTGGATGTTTGGTTCCCCTTGAAACTCAGCTTAAATTCCAAATAAGATATCTCATTGGAAGCCACGGGGGAATCACACAATCCTTCGCAAACACACACAAACCGCTCCCGCCAACCTTTTCAAGGAGACTTACCGGAAAGCCGGCCCAGATAGGGCAGGAGTTCCCAATGGGATGCTGGGAAGGGACAGAGGTGGTGACCAGCAAACTCAGGGTCACGATGAGAACCCCCAAGACCATCTGGATGAAGCCCAAGAAGAGGATGATCTGCAGCCAAGCCCTTCGCACACGCAAGTGTGTAAAACTTTGAGAGTTTCGCCCAGTTAAGGAGTAGCTGGAGTCGCTGCGGGAGGGCATGGCGACCCCCAAAAAGCAGACTCATGAAAGTGGTCCTCCCCCCAAAAAAACAGCTCAAACAATATATATATATATATATATATATATATATATATATTTTAAAAAACTGAGGACTAGCAGCATGGAGGAAAAGCAAACGAGAGATTATTTCCGCTTCTTTCCCACCAGGCGACGTCCAAACCAGTCCCTGGATTGGAAGCTTCCAGATCTTACAAAACGCACAGTAGGCAAAGCCCCCTCCCCCAATTAAAACGAAAGGAAGTCTTTTTGGGGGGGGTGAGGGGGGGTCGTCTTTTCCTAGAAGAGGGAAAAAAATCCCACTTGAATTATTTGGGCCGCTCCACCCGAGACCTCCACAGTCCAAATAAATATATATATCTATATATTTAGACGGGATGATTTCGGCCCAGTTTTGCTGGGAATCCAAGGAAAAGAGCGCTTCTGGGCACGTGCAGAGAGCCAGGTCAATTCCAAGCAAGAAGGCCAGAAAAGGGGGAGGGAAAAAAAGCAATTTAATTCCAGCTGGGTTTTTATTATTATTATCTGGATCATGGAGCTGGAGGCTTTTTTCTTTTTTTCCAAAAAAGCATCATAAACTGGTTTCCGGAGCGAGATTATCCTAAAATGAGAAAATTTTTTAAAAAAGTTACCAAGGACGAAACAGAGACTTGAAAGGAACCAAATGATAATAATAATGATAATAATAATGATAATCTGAACTCTTTCAGACGGGAACTAAACACCCCCCTGTTTTGCTTAGCCGGCCTGGGAAGGACTCAGTCCATAAATTAAGGTGTTTTTTTAAAAAAATGTTAAAATTTTAATTGGAATTTTAAATTATGTTTCATTTGAACAGCCTTGGTATATTTCTTTTAAATTTTAAACTTTTATTGTATTATATTGCTTGTTTTTTGTTGGCTGTCAACCGCCCCAAGTCTTAGGAGAGGGGTGGTATAAAAATATAAATAAATAAATAAATAAATAAATTGGAGGCCTTCTAGTCTATAGAGACCCTATGCCATTTCAAACAAGCGGATGTCGTCTCTTCTCAAAAGTCTCCAGTGAGGGAGTACTCACAACTTCTGAAGGCAAGCTGTTCCACTGGTGGACTGTTCTCACTTTTTTTCTAGGTTGTTCCTCTCCTTAATTACTTTCCATTAATTGTTTCTTGTCCTTTCCTTCTGGTAATAGGTTGACCTTCTTTGTGGCAGCTCCTCTAATATTGGAACACTGCTATAATGTCACCCCTAATTCTTCTTTTATCTAGCCATACCCAATTCATGCAGCTGTTCTTCATATTTTAGTCTTCAAGCTACACAGGTAATTGCTCTGTAACAGAGGTAACTATGACACCAGTAAAAGATTCTTCCCTAGCCTTTCCTTTTTAAAAAATATGTGTGTAACCTACATGATATTTGGCATTTCACTATGGATTCTTCCAGGCTGTGAGACACCCACAAAAAAACCCCAAAGATTTGTGCTAGTTAAGGGAGAGGAAAAATTGAGATTAGCTTACTCTACTTTCACATTGGAAGATGTTTATTTATTTATTTTATTTTATTTATTTATTTGGATTTCTATACCGCCCCTCTCCTAGGACTCGGGGCGGTTTACAGCCGATTTAAAAAGATGTATGCAATGGAGGGGGAAAAAAGGCTGTTGTACTGTCCTAAGAGGCAGAATCCTAATGTTAAGATCCAAGACGGACTCAACACATTCAGTCATGGGTGGGGGAAAGACTGTATGAAGAGAATACCGTGCACAGGATGATGACATGAGTGGCGGATTGGAGCCGACATGCTAGAAACCGAAATATAGGAACACTATGATTAATGAAGCTGAAAGATGTGAAGACAAGCTATATTCATGGAGAACGGACAACAGCGTGAAAGGTTACTTAACAAAGGGAAGTGTTATACTTAATTTTTCTTCTAAAATATGGGTGGAGAAGCAACGGAACAGACTTTTAAATTAAATTGCAAATTGTGCTTGCAAAGTTTAGTTGGGAAATCAAAATCCAAATAAGATTCTTTTTGTTTATTTATTATAGAAAAAAAATCATCTAAAGTGGCAGTTTTCTACAGAGCCTACACAAAACATAGGCTTTTATTATAAATCTGTATGATTTTAATAAAAAGGATCTGTATTGCTTTTGTGTTTGTTGAATAGGTTTTGTTGAATTCAACAAACTCATAACACCAATTTTTGGCCAAGGTTCTGCTGGGTTCTGATTCTGGGTAGAATCAGTCCTTAAATTATTTCCCATATCCTTTGTATTGTCAAGTGAAGTGATACATCTTGTATAATAAAAGGGAGAGTCAGAGATTTAGGCCTTTATTACATTTTACATATCAATGTTGCCCTACCATATGATGAGATAAGTGGATGGATATGGATGGATATGGATGGATGAAAACATTCCAATTATAGATTATACAAATTTGGTTTACATTAAGGCGAGTTGATTCCCAGGAAAATATGTGCACTGAATTGGGGAAAGGGGTAACATCAATATTTGCAGTCAAATCAAGAAAAGAAATAAAATGCATTGGTCCTAAGACATGAATTCATGTCTTATTCAGTTCAGGGCCAATAAAATAAATAATCACCTTAAGAAATTAGAAAATACTATATGACTGGCATACAATAATACAGCTGAATCCCTAGTTAATTTTTAGAGTTAACTGTCAATTTGTTGATAAATTTGATGGTAATTAATCTTTGTTGTACTGTGTATTATTATTTTAAGCAGCAGATGAACAGTCTTATGCTATTTACTTAAAGCAGCTGTGATTGGCAATGCTTTTCTCTTTTATATACTAAATTTATTTATATTAATTATTTTTTAATTTACAGAATACAAGACAGATTGCATTGCTATACTGCTTTATAGAATAAAAATATAAAAATATTTCTATATGCCTTCCTTGCCATATGTGTTTTCTTTCAACTGCAAATGAAACAATCCCCAACTTGCATTTTTCACAAGGAAAAATACATTTTGGGGGAGTAATGTTTTATAAAAATTGCTAATTAACACTTAGCTAGTACTTCAGCTCCCCCCCCAATAAAAGAACAATATATTTTGTTGGCACTCAGTGGGTTTTATATTTTAAAATGTGCAAGTGGATTTTTGTAGAATGCCTATTTCATATTTTATTAAGCAAAAATGAATTAAAGTAAATAGAACTAAAATGGCATTATGCCTATAAAATTTGCAGTGTTTTAGAAAAAAGCAGATCACATGCAACAGCATTGTAGAGAGATTGTGAAAGTAGGATTTTTGCATTAAACTAAGCAAATAAAATTAAAGTTTCAGATAATTGATTATTCTGTTGCTGTATAATAATATAGATCTGTTAAGTTCTGATTTTATCAACAGAGTTTGTCTAACACACACAGGAGCATTATCAGCTTCCTATTAAAGAACTTAAGATATAGAAAATTGGGGGAACTTTACCAGCACTAGACAAAATTTAATACTCTGAACATGTTGAACAACTACAGGTAATCCTCTACTATTTGAACACTAAACTATTTATTTTCTCTCTCTCTCTCTCTCTCTCCATACATACATACATACATACATACATTGCCAAACACATTTAGATATTTTTCTGCTATTGTTTAAATATTAAATCCATGGTCAAAACAGGGAATGTTAGAAAAAGGTATAGGATTCTGAATAAAACACTTCATTTTTTTCACATAAATTTTTCCCAATAATAACAATTTTAATTCATCCCATCTAAAAATACTTTTTAAAAACTTCATTCCACTTCTTAACATATATTTAACATATAACATACAATTCATGTTAATCAAATTAACAAGCAAATATTTTACTTTATCCTCTATGTTGAACCCCATCCTATTCATCAATTCCGCTTGCTCCTATTTCTTCATATTTTTCATTAATATCTATGTCTTTTATTTATTAATCTTAACGTCAGCTAGCATACCAACTTCAATTCCCATTAACTCTATCCCTTTCAATGGATCTTCCAACACCAACACATCATCATCTGCAAATGCTTGCAGTGTGTGTATCTGTGTGTGTGTGTGTTTGTACACATTCTCACCAAGTCTCTAGCTTCTAAATGTTTGAACAAAAAGGATAAATTAAGAGGATCAAAAGCTAATAGTGAATTAGTGACTTCAGTATTCAAAGCGAACACATCCACACTTATATCACTGATATAACACATTTATTTTTATATGTCATTGCAGAGTTAGAGTTTTGGGCAGGTTCTAGAGCAGGGGTCTCCAACCTTGGCAACTTAAGCCTGGAGGACTTCAATTCCCAGAATTTCTTTGCTGGCTGAGGAATTCTGGAAGTTGAAGTCTGCCAACCTTAAAGTTGCCAAGGTTGGAGACAGTTCTAGAGAGATCAGGTTCAAGCCCAACTTTAGCCAAAGAACCTCACCCAATAACATTGGGCTGCACACCCTTTCAGCTGAAATTCCTTCAAAGGGTTTTTTTTTGTATTTGGACAAAATGAAATATAGTAGCACCTCTCAAATGAATATTCCTTAAATACTTTTAGAACTCTGTTTTTTTTTAAAATGCTTACCATAATATGTGAGCCGTCCCTTTGCAACATTCTTCCCTCTAGTATTTTCAGTGATACACTCGTAGAGACCAGCATCTTCTTGTTGGAAATTAGGAATTTCGATCATGCCGTTGGATTTTCTCAACATTACTTTGCTTGGAAATGGTGTCCCATCAGTTCTTCTCCAGTTAATTCGAGGAACCGGACTACAGCAATAAAATTATATTGAATATTTTAAAGATTATGTTGTACATTATTATCTGATTTTTTTTTTAAAAAAAGCAGCAAAATATCACAATTTACATATTAGAAGGAATTTACAGTGTTTCGTATGCTTTTGGAAGAAAGTTGCCAGTTAATTGTTTAAATTTGCCCAAGAGTGATGTTTATTTTTTAAGACAAACTTCTTCAAGCCTTCAAAAAGATGGAGTGAAAGTATAATTGAAATAACTCTTTCCACCTACTACATTATGGATGGAAGGAAGGAAAGGAGGAAGGGGGAAAAAAACTGTTTACAACAGGTGGGTCGAACTCAAGGCCTGGACAGCTGGATCTGACCCACCAGATGCTTAGATCTGGCCTGCGGAGCTGTCCTGGAAACAGTGGATTGGCTGTGGTGCTTCTGCCAAAGAAAATGACACTCAGGAAAACTGCATGCGACCTCCTGAGATCTGTTTCTGCTGGCAGAGTACTGAAGGTGACCACTGCAGCTGGAAACAGAGCTCATGAGGGCTGCATGTGCCCCCAAGCTCCATTTTCACTGGCAAACAGAGGCTATAGTACCTGGAACCAGAGTTTGCCAGGGCTGCGTACAACCCCTCCAAACTCTGTTTTTACTGACAGTGTTACAGGAGGCTGTCACAGCCGAAAATGGAGCTCGAGAGCTCATTTTTGCTGGCAGAGTGTTCAGACCACCACAGGCACCCCCAATACGAGTGACATGAGCCTGTGGTCAAACACAACTGGATGCGGCCCTCAATGAAATTAAATTAGACACTCCGGGTGTCAAGATGTTTTTATCAGCATCAGTAGTCCTATGAAGTCCATATGTCTACAACAGCATGCCATTTTCTGAATTACCTGTTGGTCCTTGAAAAGTCATTTGTGTTTAAACAGAGATGTCAGTAAACAATTGATCTCCTACTCATCCTTCTATTGATCTGGTCCCAGGAATCAACTTTGCTAATAATAAATTGAGAACTTTTCAATTTTTCATTTGTCAAATCTTCTAATATGCACTGTTTCATTTTACTACAGTCGGCCAATAGTATCCATTATTGCAGATTTTTGGTATCTCAGTTAATCCATTTAAACCAGCTTCAACATTGTTATATAAAGTTAATATTGAATGCACAGTATAAAGCCTATGTTCACTTCTTACTATACAGTATGATCTAGAATAATTCTATAATAAACAGTCCATTAATAAAAAAGTTCCTCAGTTTGTAATCCGGTATTATTTCATTTAAAATTCGTTCAAGTACAACATATGCAAAATCACGTTCTACAGTATATCCAAGTCTTTCTATAGACATAAAATAGATATGCTTACTTTCCAAGAGCAAAGCATTCTAGTTTCACCGTTGATCCTTTAGCAGCAGGAACTGTTTCAGGAAACTGAACTTCTATTTTGGGTTCATATTCCCCCATCACACCTTTTATACCAGAAGAGGGAAAGATAGACAGAAACTTAACACCTTGATCAGCAACTGTACAAGAGTTCTACTGAAGTAGAGATGATTACAGCTTTCATAATAATTGCTTTATTCCAATTTGACAGCTGACATGACTCAACATGCCAACTTACCTCCTATTAACTTTAGAAAATGTAGTATAAAAAATAGAGAATACAGTAGATTGTAACAATTAGCTAGGTAGCTTTGAAGGTTCTCTGTTGCATCACAACTACTTCTTGATATTTCATGCATGCATAAACACATCTGCCTGTAAGGATGAAATAGCAGAAGAACTCTGATGAACTGTTACAGATTTTGATTGCAATTTTGAGTAAGTGGAAAAAGTAATTTATTATGCACATAGAAATAACAGCTAGTATAAATGGCAACTCATAATCAGTATACAATCCTTTGGTGTATGGAAATTCACAACTGGGTATCTCCGAATTCCCATCATCAAGGATTTGTGTGGTTACTGTGGTTGTCATGAAGGAGAAATGTATTGAAGGAAGAATAAGGGAGACCCTCCCTCTCTATGAACGAGGAAAATAAGTGAAAATCAACCATAGAATTGGCATACTTAGTTTCCTTCCATATGATCTCATGATCCCAAAGCTATACCTTTGCACTGGCAGTAAAATTTGCAGGTGATGTTTCATCTGCTGCACTCTATCATTCCTTGACATTAATTGGTTATAGTAAAGTGTGTACGAGTGTTGTGCACAGTGAAAAATTATATGCTTAATTATATATGCTACAGTTGAAGTTATTTATAAAAAGGAATAAGGAGGTACAATAAAAAAAACCTGAAAAAAAACCTGACAGTAAATATTATGGAAATTTACAAAGTGTGTTTCAAAATTATACATATCCACACAATTGTGCTTTTCAAAAATTTATGTAGGCAATAAAATCACATACACTTGACTACACCACATTAGTATAAATGCCTACCATCAGTCCGTAGCACCAAAGGTGTTGGTGATCCAAGGTTGTTGGTGTTAGTTACAGCACTAGTCACAACACAGGTATAATTTCCTACATCAGATGGCTCTACTTTAGCTATGTAGAGATGTCCAGTTTCCTGAGAAACAAATCTCCGACTATCTTCTTGCACAAACGTTGGGTATTCATTAAAGATCCAAGCATAGGAAAGTTCTGAAAATAAGTGAAAATATATATGCATAATTCCATCACAGAATAATATTTTCTTTTAAGATGTTAAATCTGAATATTAGCTACTTGCAAATAAAATGTATTAGAAAATGTAATAATTTCCTTCATTAAGTGGACAATTTCATGCAACTTTCCCCAATTTTTATAAATATTGTTTCCTAATGTGCTTTTAGAACACTTTTTAAAAATTTATTGATAAGGCCACACAATCATATTTATCTCAATATTTGTTCATTCAGCACGTATCACAAGAAGATGGCAATGAGCAGAAGCTTTCCTGCTAAGCTTCATTGATTATTTGTTTAGGCAAATAACCTATCTACATATCTTAGCTTTTAATCCTGTTTAATAAACACACTGTTTGAAAGAGATATTCTAAACCAAGTCCCGAAAGTCTCACAAAGCCTTCAGTTATGGTAGATTGACACTGCAATAATGGAAAAGAACACAAACATTTTACAATCATAACTATGAAAACAGCTTACAATTACAAAAAAATAAACTAAAAACAAGAGTTTGGAGGAAAAAGATTTGGGTGTCATCTCTGTTAATGCACCAAACACTTCATGTATGTGGATTATGGTTATCATTTCCTTGCACAACATAGTTCTGAATGCTTAGGTAAAGGTAAAGTTTTCCCTCGCACCTATGTGCTGGTCGTCTCCAACTCTAGGGGGCGGTGCTCATCTCCGTTTCAAAGCCGAAGAGCCAGCGCTGTTCGAAGACGTTTCCGTGGTCATGTGGCTGGCATCACTAAACGCCAAAGGTACACAGAATGCTGTTACCTTCCCATCAAAGGTGGTCCCTATTTTTTCTACTTGCATTTTTTACATGCTTTCGAAACTGCTAGGTCTGTGATGGTAAACCTATGGCACGTTTGCCACAGGTGGCACACAGAGCCATATTGGTGGGCACGTAAGCAGAGGGATAAAGTAATTGATGGAGTGCATAGAATTATGGGTGTGGGCACACAGGCGACACCCCCCTGCTGCATTTCCCCTGCTTTTGACACTCGATAGCAAAAAGGTTAGCCATCACTGTGATAGGTTGTCAGGTGCTGGGACAAGTAACGGGAGCTCACCCCATTACGCGGCACTAGGAATTTGAACTGCAGAATTGCCGACCTTCCGATCAACAAGTTCAGCTGTCTTACCCGCTGAGCCACTACATCCCACTTTGAATGTTTAGGACCAGATAAAAAAAATACAAACTCTCAAATTCTTCCAAACGAATCATCCCATCCTAAACCCAAATACACCCTCTTATTTTTCTAAGCATGATCTGATTGAGTTTCTAGCTCCTGAATTCCCATAATATTTTTAATGAACTTTTACTGGGCTCGTGTTAAAGTTAATGTTTGGATTACCAGATAAACACAGCTACCTGTATATTTTGCTCTTAGAATAATAGTATGGCTTTGTATTTTTGCCCAAAATTATTTGCAATTACAGAAAAAGAAATAATTTGTTAAATTTGTATTCAGTACATTATCACTATCGTCAAATAAAACTAATGTTTGGTGTGTATTTATTATGCTAATGTTCTTTTACTATTATTTATTTATTACAATGTTATGGTAATAATTACATTTCCTTTGTTGATATGATGGAGAAAAATTGTTATGCAAGTTATATATATATTTTAGGATTGTACATCAATGTTGGTCCAGGTAGGTAATTTTCAAATTGCTGAATTTTCTTCCCAGTAGATCTTTCTGAGATGATAATGCTAATCTGTCTCAGAAAAACATATTTGCAGATATCTTTGTGTCTGAGTCTATTTAAAAAAACCCAATTTGGAAAAAATAGTTGCCTCTGTCTGCCTAATCTCAGATTGATAACTGCAGGTGTTTTTGTGTAAAAGGAATAGCCTTGATTTGTGCTCTTGCTAAGCAAGTATTTTGAATAACCTATTTCTGAATCAATGTTTTGGTGAGAAATTTTAAGTACTAGGTTACACTGAATATCTTTTGAATATGAAATGCTATATTTACACTATCAAAATCATGAAATTTATAAGATGTTAATAGTAGGAGCCGAAGAACATTATTTGTTCTTTCTAAAAATGTATTTAAATATTTAATTTAGCAGTAGATTTTTTTTTAAAAAAAGTGGCATTTTATAATAATACAACCATTAAAATGGATTCACAATAAAACCATAAAGTGTGAAGATATGAGTGCAAGGATGATAAATATTAACATACAATCCAAGCATTTTAATGGTACCTGCAAGAATAGAGTTTTCATAAGTAAATCATTATGATGTCGGTGCCATACCATAATTAAGACTTTATATTAGTTAAAAGCTCTTAACCTGACATCCAACACAATGTTAAGCTGCAAGTAGTTCAGTATAAAAAATAGTTTTTCAGGTATATGGTTTTCATGTCCATTAATTAAGACTTCTAAAAGAAGAAACCAATTCTTTACATTGAGCTCAGAACAAGAATAGGATTAGAGGCCCCTTAATAGGATTGCAGAATTTATGATTTTGAAAAATTAGAACTAGCCTTATATACAGAAACATCTGTATAAACTAAACTTTTCCATGTCAACATAGGAGATTCTACAAAAAGTAGTGAAGAATAACAGGCTAGGATCCTGTAGGACTTCTAGATCCATGATGTCTAGTTGATCAGTCAGGCAGGTACTGGCTTATCATGAGACATCATAGTGGTAGTTAAGGACCAGAATACAGCAGTAAAGATAGAGGTATTGGTGCCAAGTGACAGCAACATCAGGAAAAAGGAATATGAGAAACTGAAGAAGTACCAGGACCTGAAATAGCAACTGGAAAGGATATGGAAAGTAAAAGACACTCCTAAGGTCTTATTTTCGGAGGATGCTGTCCACTGACTCACCTCATTGGCACATGTTGCCCCCAGCGCCTTTTCATTGTCAGAGGCCTTCAGGAACTTCAGCTGCCAGCAAGGCCTGCAAGGTTTTCCTGAAGGCCTCTGCAGACAGAAACCGAGCTCCAGATCTATCTGGAACTCTGTTATTGGTTGCAGAGGTCTTCAAGAAAGCCTTGCAGGCAGAAGAAATGGACCAACAAGGCAGGTGTTGGGGTGTATGAGGCCTGGCTGCAACTGTCCGAAGGTAAGCAGGGCAGCTCCACCCTCCATCTCCACCCTAGCTTAATTTTAACACCTGCATCCTATCTATCGGGGTAGGTCATATTTTTGGGGATACATGCTGTGTGTACATATGTATGAGTGAGTGTGTGTATGTGTATGTTTGTATAGATAGATAGATAGATAGATAGATAGAGAGAGAGAGAGAGAGAGAGAGAGAGAGAGAGAGAGAGAGAGAGAGAG
>JANHFP010003633.1:21505-36536 GCA_032468135.1 Calamaria suluensis
GCTCCGATCCCGCGCTGTGAGAGGGCAGCATCAATGCCCTGCGAAATGGATCTGGCGATGAGCTCCTGAATATCAGATGATAGGGCAGAGGGCCCTGCCAGTTCAGGCCGCAATCCAGCAGCTGTCGGAGTGAATGAAGCAGATGCTCTAGATACCCTGCGAAAAGTGGTATCAGATTGGAGCAAATCTCTGGCATCAGTGGAAACAGGTTGACTGGAATTGTCAGTCTGCATATCCTCAGCAGGAGTGGGAGACCAATCATGCGCAACTGCCCTGTGGACTTGAGCTGAAACAACCATGGGAAGCGGTTGAGAACCCCTGCTACTGGCTGGACTAACATCGGGCGCGGCCTGCACCTGTTGTTGGGCCTTTGAAAACTGCTTCTCCAAAGCTCGGTCCCGACGTTTGGCATCTTTGTCAGAAGCCTTGGAACTTGGTGCCCTTGAAGACTTGGACCTAGTAGCAGTATTCGTGGGCCTTGTCTTGCTACCATCCTTGTCAATAATGGATGAACTATCCCTACAAGGGGAAACAGATCTGCTGCGGGTTGCCATTGAATAGAATTGTAGATACTTTATTTTATTTATTTATTTATTTATTTATTTATTTATTTTTACAAAATGGCCGCCACACTGTAATCCAAAATGGCGACCGCTAAAGCGAAACGAAACTGAAACCGAAACTGAGAAAACTAATGTGGAAAAATATACAAGCAGCCAGAGTTTGCAAAAAAACTCTAATTGGCAGAATAAATGCAAAAAAATTCTTTCACTCGGGTAGAGAAAGGGAACCGGCAAAACGGCCCTATCCCGAGGCTAAACACTCTCCTGGTCTCGCTGATGCTGAATTGAGGTGCCACGAGTCCTACAAAAAGGCTCGTAATGGCTACCCAACAGAGAGGCAAAAACGAAAGTAAGGGAGGGAAGGCAAAGGGAACCGACGACACGGTCCTGAAACTCCGCTCCCCCCAGGCAATCCAACGCGAAGCCGGCAAAACGGCTCTCCACCAAGCGCCCCACTCACTTGAAATAATCAATAAAGAAAGAAGCCGGTCAGCTGTGAAGCGGAGCTTCAAAGCCCGCCGCCGCCGCTGCCGCCGCGCCGCCGCCGCCGATCCGAAGCTTTCGGCACTCAAGGAACTTTGAAAAGAATTACTTTTAAAAATGACCAAATTCAAATAAAAATAGAGGTGAATGCAAAATAAATTAACAGGAAATATTAAACCTAATCTAGGAGCAACAGTAATAAGTCTCTATCGGCCAAGACTGAGTTAATGAACTGGGGAAGTAGGAGGCAGCAGGAAGAGGAGGAGCCAGTATTTTAATTAATTAACCCAGTCTCTGGCCAATAGGACTTAGTAAACGCCCACTGGACTCCCTAAGCAGACCAAGGGAAAACTGCCCTATAACATCAAATGCCTATTCTTACCTGATGCTCTTTTTTTAATTAGTTTCAGATAGTTTAGAATGCTGCATCTTGTATCCACATCCACTTCCATGTTTTCAAGGTAAGAGTTTAAAATTGGAATTAATCCTGGAAATACTCCTTCCTACAAAAATTAAACGGATATTGAAATAAAAATGCTAAAATATTTATTTTTCCACTTCAATATTATAACAAACCCTTGTCTTTTGATATGGTGCAAGAGTGCCCTCTAAAGGATATGAAAGCATAAAGACTTTTCCATATAATGCTTAATACTATGACATGTCTTCCATGTTATAGGGGAGTTCATGACGGATAATGCAGACTACCACCGATGACATCTGTCAACCCACACTGGACCAGCATGGCAAATTATGATCTATTCCTTCCATATGCCAATGCAACCTCAGAAATGGCCCTCATTTTCCAAAGGCCCTAGGGCCCTGATGGCGAACCTATGGCACGCGTGCCACAGATGGCACACGGAGCCATACTGGTGGGCACGTGAGCACAGGCACGTGAGCACAGGGATACTGGTGGGCACGTGAGCACAGGAATCACTGGGCTAAATCAGGCTGCCTTTGGAAGCTGAAGACCGTATGGGTTGGAAACATGCAGAAGAGGCCTTCATCCTGCAGTGGATAGACAATGGCTAAAATGATGAAGACTATGACATAGAGACATATCAGTGTCTTTATTACTGAATAGCAGGGTCCAGGGAAACTTAGGTTAGCTGCTGGGCAATTTTCTGGTTGGCTCCTGGGCATCAGAAAAGAAGCAAAGCCACCCCTAGACTCTCAAAAGTCTGCTTTTCACTTATTCTATCTCTCATTCAAATAATCACTGTCAATCATCACCTCTGCAAAAAACAACTAAGAATATGCTCTGTAAACCTATACCTTGTTCCAGTAGGTAATAAGTCATTAGAATAATTAGGTAGCTTTTAAATTTATACACAATATTAACCAAAGAGAGCTAGAATACAAAATATCTAGCATTAAAGTCCTTTTTAAAGCAGAAACTGGGCATGCCTAAGTTATGCTCAGATCCATTTGTTTCTAACCTCTTTTGCTGGTATAGAATTTGGCCACTTTTAGGAAGACTTTTCTTCCTAAAAGAAGATAATTTAATAGGAAGTGCAGAATTGTCTGCTGGGGTCAGTCTAGTAATTTGGAACAAAGGAGAATAGTTGTGGATGATCACCAGACTGAAAAAAATTACAAATTATTTGTAATAGTCAAAAAGTCCACAAATTTTCTTTCTTGTTTTTTTGTGTAGCGCTCCCCCTTAGTTCTTTTTCTCAATAATTTCCTTTTTTATATCTAGACTTCATAGGCTTAAAAGAATGTGTAAGTATATACAGCTGTATTTACTCTGTAGGTTCCAGGATAGTCATTTAAAATTATTTCTTCCTGCCTCAGTTCATTTCTGAAATTAACACATTAAAATAACAATTAGTTTAAGATCTCTTAAAGGCCAAATCAAGATAAGTCATTTTCTTATGATTGCTATCCTCAGCTAAGTAAAGACTAAAATCAGAATTTCTGACTTGCTTACTTTAGATCACAACCCTGATTCTTAATCTAACTCTTCATCAAATCTATAAAATATGGCAAACTGCATGAATAGCTGATCTTACCTTTCCATTAATTATTGTACCTATGCTCATTAACGTATATTCTTCTACGTCTGTTTCGGTACCATTTTGAGTTGCACCACATCCATCCACTACTACATTGCCACCTTTTAAAAAGAAATCAGATTGAGTGAAGAACACAAGCATCCAAAGAACCCAATTTGTTTTGCACTTATTTCATATTCAAATGTAATAAAATCAACCAGAAAATAAACAGCATACCTTTACAAATGTCTTTTCTAAAATAAAACATGCCCTGCCGGACAGCATCTCGTTTCTGAGCTACTTTCATGTTTTCATCCACCTAAGAAAGGGGAGAATAGGAGAAAATGTTAAAATGGAAATAAGTGTAGTTAACTTTCTAGTCAGAATATTTTAGAAAATGCACTATAGGGCTTAGCATTGGTTTGCATAGATTTGTACACTTACTAAATATAATTATGTAAAACAAAAATTAGGTTTAACTAGAATTCTATGATTATAGCTGGAGTTCTAACCCGATATTGTCTTATGGAAGGACTGCTATCTTATCTATCTTCAAACATACTATCTTATGCTAACATGCTAACTTTGATTTTTCCATGTGCCTAAAACTTGAAACAATTTAGTAAACTTTCAGCTATTCCTTCACTAAATTAAATGATCAATAATTAAGAAAATCCCATTTAGAGTGAATTTTATGAATTTCAGATTAATCACACAGAACAAAGGTTTTAATATCATCACTTGGTGACAGAAATTTGGACCGAATCACTGTAATAAAGCAAGGACTACCTGTATAAACAATTGAATGAATAAGAACAATCTCTTGCTACTAAAGATTGCAATTTAAGAGGAGACAATGCTTAACAATTGCAGCTCTCTCCTATGTCTTCTAATATGCTAGAACATTTTTTTTCCAAAGAACATTTGAATTGAACAGTTTGTTGCTATTTAACATTTTTAAATAGCAGAATTTATATTTAATTGTGTTATTTTATTTGGTTTTGTTGTGATTTATTTTTCATTATTGCTATTATAACTCATCCTTGCATTATAACTTTGGTTGCTTTAATTTATTGATATTTACCAAGAAATTTCTTAACTGTTATAGATGCATTTGCAGTATCCAATCTGGGTTGGTCACTGGGACTATAGGTTTAGTCTTCCAAGTTTTGGACTCGTGCTGGAGTTCATCCTCAACCAGAACTTCTCTCTCACTAGAATGTGTGCTTTGGGTATTATATGCTCAGTATTTATACGGTGCCTCATTGTTTGTGACTTTTTATTGTAAACTGGGGTGTTGATAACTAGCTGTTGTTTTCTTGTGCTGCCAACTCCAAAAGCTTTGAAGACTAAAACTCTGGTCCCAGTGACCATCCCAGATTGGATCCTGCAACATTATCACAGGACACGTATATTTGCCTTCATTCATATAGATGCTTTTGATTGTGTTGTAACATGCTTTAAGACTAATGATTTGACAGTACAGAGGAAAAATAAATATTACACAAACACTCTTACCTTTGACAAAGGAATGAGAAAATCCAATTTGTATGAGAGAATGACTCGAGTTAAAAGTACAACAAACACAACATATGCTGAGTTTTCGAAGTCTGTTAACTGGACCTAGAGATTGAAAAGTATTTTTTAGAATTGTTGATATATGTATATTGTACATATCCAAATATAGTACAGAAAGATTACATCATAGATTCTGATAAAGACTGTAAGATATCAGACTTGGAATCTTTTGCTAAATATTATCAAGATTATACCTTTTTGTGCAAGTTTTCCCAAAACAGAATTCCAGAAACCAACTAATAGTATGGTTAGATATTCCTGTATAGCAGTCGTTCTCAACCTGTGGTCCCTGGACCTCTGAAAGGCTGCAACGTCATCATCGGGAAGGCTTGAAGAATTGTTATAATTTAAGTCTTGAGTTAAGTCTTGGGGGTCTGTAGCCATGGTCACAAAAGGTATTTAAAGGGGGTCCATGGTGAAGAAAAGGTTGAGAATCACTGTTGTATAGGATTCTGCTGTTACATGTTCTTTTTTGAGAATTCCAAAATTGCCAATTATCACCAATATTAACTTCTAATACAGCCAAAATAACACTTGCACATCAATATTTTAAAACAGGTATTTCAGTACTAATCCAGCGTCATACAGAGAAAACATAATTAATGAATGATATGAAATTTGTGATTCTTTATGATTTTATTATAATTTCAGTTGAAATTAAGACTAACCCAGCCTTAGAATCTATGGCAAGCAAGCACTGTTTGTAGTGGTGGTAAACTCCATAACTCATCAAGACACTTAAATGTGTATCATGGAAATGTCAAAATAGAAATCATGAGCAAAAAGACGCAAATGTAGTAAAGTATGTACTGCAGTTTTCATTCATAACGTAAGCCACTGAGCATGTTTAATCTTTACCTCCATTGGTCTGAACTCAACTCTCCATCCAATATCTGAATTTGGAGGTGGAGGCTTAAATCTCATTGTCTGCCAATTTGTTGACTGAATATTCTGCAAGAGACAAAATAGGTGTTATTAGGCTATAACTGTAACTCTATGTGCTCATCATAGCAATTAAGACCTTAATACTTTTGAGAACTCATGATAAAACAATAAGCTGCAAAACTACATCAATTGCACTAACAAAGCATGAAAGAGACTTTGTTCTGAAATTTTTTTGAATACTATACAGATTGTAGTTGTTATGACTGCAATTGGGACTGGGTTCACAAGCAGACCCAGTTTTTGTTCTAACTAAGATGCCTGGGTTGTTAAGTGGGAAGTGGAGGGAGTCCCAGCAAAGAGGTACAATGGAGGCTATACACAGATTTTGTGAGGAAGATGGTGCAGTATGGTGCAAGCTCAGGAAGTCCAGGGACGGAGGATGTGGCATGAGTGCAAGCGCAGGGAGGATTTACTGGAGCAACTCATAACCTTCCTCCTTTTTCCCCATTATCTTTGCTTGGGGGAAGCCGACAGGGAAGGTTGCAAATTGTGATTATGTAACTGCAGGATGCCACAACCACCGTAAACTTGCTGCCAAGCACCTGAATCATGATCAGGAGACTGTGAGGGTGGTGCAACAGCTATGAATGGTCTTAAGTATCACTTCAGTACTGTCGCAACTTTGAACAGTTGCTAAACAAGTAGTAAGTGAGGGCTAGCTTTATGTAAATATATTCTCAGATTTTGTTTGCTTTTATTAGGTGAGATATAAATGCATGCTATCTGTAATGATAGAAATTGGACCATGACAACGCTGTCCAATCATAGGATGAGCAGAAATAACAGGAAGGTTCTGTACTTATTCACTTGTTTTTGCTTTTCCACAACTTAATTAGAATTTGGTAGTCCTGGGCAGACCAATGTTTTCAACAAGTATACAGTTTTCACCCTTTTGTTTCTACATTTTCGTATGGTGTCAACTCATATCACACTCCCTAAATTATACACTGACCTATGCTGTAAAAACTGCATTAAGTATTAAATGTTTTTGTCACATTACTGATATGAATAATTTAAATACATAATTGTTATCTGTATTCAAATATGCAATGAAATACATACTTGCAAGGTGTCATTTAAGAAATACTGAAGAAACAAGGGTGCAGCAAATAATTATTTGACATAACTAAGTGCAGCTGTAGTTTTGATTTTTTATTAGAAAATAAATGGCATATTAAATAAACTATGTACAACTTTTAATATAAACTAGTATAACCTCAAAATGATCAGATTCATTTGCATCATCCAGATGAATTTTTTCTTCAAACAGTGTCAAAGGGTCACGAATAAATAAGTGAGCAATGTGTTGTGCCAAAAGATGATCAATGCCTATAAAACCAAGAAATTGAAATATCCATTGTTAAAAAGCAAGTTTATTAAATATAATGTGCACATTTATTTGCTTGCAGTAACTCAATAAAGCTGAGGAGAGATGAAGCAGTCACCACAAACACATGAATGAAATATTTTGAGTTTGATAAGAAATGTGATAGTTGACTCATTCTTTCAATCAAGAAAAAAACTGCTTTCAAGCTGAGGGATCATGGCAGAAAATTAACTAGCACATCTAATGTTGCTTTATTATACTTCAAGAACAGCTTGTTTAAATTGATCACAAGTAGTCCTTTTTAAGGATTATGTCTGATTAAGGGAGAAAAAAAAGAAGACAAAGGCTTGGAGTCTCGTTGTCACACTGATTTAAATACTTACCCTCTTTTACTAGATGCTCATAGATTTCTTTATCTATTGTCAAATCAATGTCATTGTACTTTTCACCGCATTCTGAGAGATAACTGTCTATGGAATCGTATCTGGATTTATTGATTCTGAAACGGTTGTTCTTCAATGGCTATGTAATTTAAGAAGAAAAATGTCTAGTACCTATTGTCATTATCTTCAAGAGATACTATAACACTGAGTCAATGTAGCACTGTAACCAAAACTGCATACATAATTTTCAATAATTTAGCTATTTAGTAATATGGACTATTCGTATAAAGAGGGACAGGAGTGTTTAATAATAATTAACAAGTATTATGAAATGACTAAATGATACAAATTGATTATGTGAAAAGAAAAGTAAAATTTACTAAAGAAAAAAGTAAAGAAATGGAGATAATAAACCTCTTCAATGAAAGAAAACCTTAATCTAACAAGTGAGATAGGATCAATAAGGGTTTCTCAATGCCATGCTAGAAAAGGTTAGAGCTATAGTTAGAATAATGAAACATCAGAGGCAAGTACTAAAATTTTACCAACTTTATCTTCTGCTATTGGCAATAATTATACATGGTAAATATGAATATATTGTATACCTGATTAGAAATCTGATGAAATAGTTGTATACCAAAGAGCATGTCAAAATCTATTTTTTTACCAGAATACATAAAGCTGAAAGTTTTCATACCTCTGTATTAAAATTTCTCAATTTTTGATGGCCTGTTCTATTTAACCTCATCCAACTTAGAAGGCAAAAAAAAGGTTTTCCTTTAGTATTCATTACAGGAATACCAGGACTGTCAATTGGGATGGGAAAGCCAAAACGTATTTCAAAAGTAGGCACTGGGAAACCATTTCCTTCAGCATTACCAAGAGAAGGAGATATAAAAATGTCTTCACTTTCTATATTCAAATAGATTTAAATAACAAAAAATGCTTAATGAGTAAAATGCTTAAAATTAATAAGAAAAGTTTTCAAGGAATGAAAGATAAGTTTAGGAAGATATTTTTGTGTGAGAGCATGAATACTTAGGCCATGGGTGTCAAATCCGTCATGTTACCGTCACATATGTCACGTTTTTTCCCTTTGCGGAGCTGGGATGAGCGTGGCCTGTGTGTGATACTTCCGGTCCATAGGCCACCAGTTTAACACCTCTGATCTAAGCTAACCACTCTTGTAAACTCTTAAATGCTTTGCTCACAGCTGCTAAATACCCTCCTCTTAAGAAAAGCAAAAGAGAGTGCTATTCCTTAGATAATTTCAGTTGTTATATATTTCTATTTTTCATTTCTCTCCAGTTTCAGGACAAGATTAATCACATGCACATTTTTGTACACTTATTCAAAATATTTTTTTGCAAAAAAAAATTATATTGGTTATTCTGCCTCTGAGAATTAAAAGAAATACCGAAAGAATGTAAAAACAGGGGACATATTTTTTTATATTATATGGATATCATACTAAGAGAATGATCAGTGTTTCTAATAAATGGGTTTGCAACTTTGTAATCAAGAATACATACTAGAGAAACAACTGATATACATTTGAGAGGTCTCACATACCTCTAGACCCCTCTCCTCTCTTGTTCTGTCATCTACTGATGCAGATATAACTCCCCAACGGCAATCAATATCTGTCACATAGCCTCTGTAAAAAGGAGCTGCAGCACTTAAAGCCATCTAAAAGAATAATAGGAGATAATGTAATGTACAAATTATCAATGCAATACTATATGGTAAGCAACTATGATCCTGAAATACAAGATGCTCTGCTCGTCTTCATCAAATCACCATTATTTACAATACTAGTAGTAGTTTTGCTAGCCAAGCATTTGCTAGTCAAGTCAGTATTTTCTATTCTAGTTTCCTTTTCTAACTAGATATATACTCTACTGTATGTCCCCTCCTGTCCCAATATAGTGCATACCTCAAGTTTGAGAAGTGAAAATTATGAATCTGTAAGCACTATGAAAAGTAAGGTGTAGACTTAGGCAAGAAAAACCAAATGCACAGG
This sequence comes from Calamaria suluensis, assembly GCA_032468135.1. Lineage (NCBI taxonomy): Eukaryota > Metazoa > Chordata > Lepidosauria > Squamata > Calamariidae > Calamaria > Calamaria suluensis. The sequence continues at coordinate 30,808 of JANHFP010003633.1, forward strand.
TACTAAATAGGAGTACCTGGCTCAACAGCAGTAACTGGGAAAGGGATTTAAGAATCCTAATGGACAACCAATTAAACATGAGCTAGCAGTGTTAAGAAAAGCCAATGTAGTTGTATGCTGCATCAACAGAGGGATAGCATCTAAGGTCACACAAAGTGTTAGTACCACTTTATACTGCTTTGGTAAGACCACACTTGGCAGACTGCCTCCATTTTTTGTCACCATGATTAAAAAAGAAAGGTGTTAAGACTCTAAGAAGGCTGCAGAGAAGAGCAGCAAAATAATTTATTTTAGCTGGAGGCTAAAACATGATAAATGGTTATAGGAACTGGCTATGTCTAGTCTAGTCTAACAAAGAGAAGGGCTACATGATAGCAGCATATCTGAGTGGCTGCCACAGAGGTCAACCTATTCTCCAAAGCACCCGAGGATAGGATAAGAAACAACGGAAGAAGAGATCCAACCTAGAACTGAGGAGAGATTTCCTGACAGTAAGAACAATTAACCATTAATTAATAAATGGAATGGCTTGCCTCCAGAAGTTGTGAATGCTCCATCAATGAAAACGTTTAAGAAGAAACTAGACAGCCATTTGTCTGAAAGAGTATTGGATCTCCTGCTTGGGCAGGTAGTTCGATTAGAAGACCTCCAAAGTCCTCTCCAACTCTGTTATTCTTATGCTGATAATACTTTGTGGATATACGGTTATGCCAGGGTAAAATATGCTACATGGGCAGGGCAACAAATATTGCACTATCTTTTGTTGTATTTTCTCCTCCAGCCCCTAAGCAACAGCTTGCAAATTTCTCTGATCTCTTTTATTCTTTCCATATAATTCATCAAGGATGGGAAATTTTAGCTTCACTTACTGAACATAAACTATCACCACTAATTTACAAATCTTATACTGATTATTTTGAGGTTTGCCTCAATGAACATGATTTTTAATATTAAAAAAAAACCAGTTTTAAAACAGTTTTTACATAAATATAATAAAGTGTGTCTCTGAATAAGCATGTATTCAACAATAAAATGATTTCACTCACCACAATGGGACAGATTGTGGCTAGCTGGTCATAAAGATATCTTGCTTCAAAAATGCTGCAGGCCTGGAATGTTACCTGTATAATAAATAAAAATCTATCATGATTTACGTTAAAAGTGCGTGTCAATTTTATTGCACTTTCCAGAAATTATAAAAAATGGGTCTACTGAATTTCTAACTGCAAGACTTTCTTTCCTGCAGACCTGGGAACATACAGTGGAAATTAAATCCTCTTTTTCTTCCTTCCAGAATCTCGTTGCTACTAGGGGTAACAAAATCTACAACAAAATGCAAAATGCACTCTTTGCTTTTCAACACAGTTCCATAACGTATTTCATTTTGGAAAGAAAGATAAGCACAGAAATTCCACCACTGTTTTTCCTTCTTTCTCTGAAATAGAAAGTACCTATGCAGACTCACTCAAGAGTAGTCTTCGACTCGTGAAAACTGGGACCAGAATTTCCACTGCTAAGCAAAGTGGTTGTTAAGTGAGTCATGTCCAACTTAATGATCTTTTTACCATGGTTAAGCAAACCGCTGCAGCTGTTAAGTGAATCATTCATAAAACAAATCTGGCTTCATTTTGCTGGCTGAGAAGGTTGCAAATGGCAGTTGCATCACCCTGGACTGGTGCAACTGTTGTAAATAAATGACAGTTGCTAAGCACCCCAATTTTGATCCCCTAACCATAGGGATGCTGCAACAGACATAAGTGCAAGAACTGGTCGCAAGGCACCTTTTTCAGTGCTGTTGTAACTTTGAATGGTGACTAAACAAATGCTTGCAGGCCGAGGACTACTTGTATTCAAATTTAAAGAGCAAATATTGCCTTTTTTTAGCCATACATTGAACATTTTCACATATTTTGCAAGACTTAACTGTCTTATATGTCATTCCTTTTTCCTTTAACTCATCTAATGATACTGACATTCATTCTTCACATCAGGCACCTTATTCTTCCTCATAACAGGATGTGTCATTTTTGCTCTTTCACTTGAAAATTTATTTTACAATTTTGATGTGCACTTTTAAATACATCAGTGCTCCTCATGACATTTTATTTTATTTTGCTTTACATTGCACAACGCTCTACTTTTCTTTCATTCCAATATCTATAAATATGTATTACATTCAATTATTTAGTTGTTTTATTTAATTGCCTTGTGGCACCTTATTTTTGCAACTCACTACATTCAGATGTTTTAAGAATTCAGTCATTCACATTATTCAATGCAATCTTTTGAATCTTCACTACTATGCTATTATTTTTCCATCTTTGTTATGACTGTTTTAGTTACTCCTCACTTTTCCTCCTTGTGTTTCTATTAGTTGACAATTTTGTAGAAAATAACTAATCTTGTATTATTTGCTGTCTACTACTCATCTATCAGTTACTTACAAAACATTAACAATTACCACAGCTTGGCATGGTGCTTGAATTAAGTTATTATTTCTGGAAAGAATGAAAAAAGGTGACTAGCTGTGCAATGAACAGCAGGGAAAAATAGATGGCTGTAATATATAAAATCTGGCTATAGAATGTGTAACTGAAAAATTCAAATAGCTGTTATGAAAGCAACACAAAAGACAGCAGTAAAAATACATAACAGTGTACTTATGTCAGTGAGTTTACCTGAAGGCAACAATTGCCCATGCCAAATCCCATGGCATCCATATATACATGATCAGGCTTAGCTGCTCTTGCTGCTTCACCATCATCACTAGGAAATATTTCTATAAACGGTGATGGAGTATTCTTGTCCTTAAATACTGAATAAGACATTTGACAAAAGGTTAAGCTCCTGGGTTCTAAAAAGGTTAAAAAAAAATTTTTTTTAAAAAAAATTAACAGTAAATTGCTTTTTTTACTTACTTGGTACATTTATAACTACTTTTTCGCCTCTTCTATGTCGAATATTTCTCGTTAAAGTACTAAAAAGAATTTTAAAAAATTCAATAGTTTTATAACTTGTTAGTTTAATATTTGGTTTTACTATGCTGATTAAAATTATTTGTGCTCAGTGAATTATATGAAGCATCAACACTACCTTGATACACAGAGTTATGAGAACTAATGTCAGAAGAGAGCTTACTTATTTGTCTATATTGCAAGGTAACTATTACAGGTAGTCCTCAACTTACGATTACAACTGAGTCCAAAAATTCTGTTGCTAAGTGAAACTTTTGTTAAATGTATTTTGCCCCATTTAATGACTTTTCTTGCCACAGTTGTTAAGTGAATCACTGAAGTTATTAAGTTAGTAATAGTTAAGTGAATCTGGCTTCCTGTTAACTCTGCTTTTAAGAAAGGTGATCATATGACCTGGGATACTGCAACAAATGAGTCAGTTGCTAAGCATCTGAAAATGATCATGTGATCAAGGGGATGCTGCAACGGTTACAACAGTGGTCGGTTGCTACCGGTTCGGTGCAAATCTTGCGAACTGGTAGTAACAGCGCTGGGAGGCTCCACCCACCTGCCTGGACGTCATCACAAATGCTCTGTGCATGTGCAGAAGCGCTGCACACGAGCTCCCATTGCAAACCAATAGCAAAGGTAAGTGGAACCCACCCCTATGTCGTAAGTATGAAAAATGGTCATGTCAACTTTTTCAATGAAATGTTTCTGCTTTGCTAGAGGGAACAAAAGATTAAAAAACAATTTCTGTATGCAATTTGTCCTATGCCTGATCTGCTTCCAGATGCCTTGCAGGGTAGTGATTGCAGGATAGAAAGGAATTACAAGAGAGTAAACAGAATACATTGCAGAGCTATTTCAAGCCAGTCTTGAGAAAGATTGTCTTTACTAACTTTATGGACAGAATCCTTCTCTATAATATAGAAGCAATCTTTCTCAAAATTGGCCAGGAATAAGAAGTCAGCCAGTGAAATTTCTGTTTCTGGTCAGCCTTGATAAAGCAGTTGCCTCTCTATACTTGAGGAACATTGCTTTTGTCAGCTTGCCTTACATTGGCTGGACACATCTGTCAGCAGCTGCAGTGAAAGGTAACTAGACTAGATATAGGCCTCCCACGAGTGGGGATACAGACAGGGAGGCTAAGGTGGCTGAGGCCTTCTAGCCTATGGTGTGGAAGGAATTACAGGGCTCCTGTAATTGTAAGGTTGATTAACCTTACACCCAAGTACAAAAAAATTGAACACGTGACTGCAGAGGCACTGTAATCAGGGTGGATAAAAATCAATGGCTTTTTTTAAAAAAAATAAAAATTGGATTTTTAAAAATCAAATTTATTTTAATAAAATGTTTTTGGAGTAAAAAAATGAAGACTTTTCTATTTAAGATACATTAATAATTTAGTTTTCAGCATGAAATGTAGCTTAGTTATGTAGCACGAGGCTATATATTCTGCAATATTGGGACTTTGGTGAGTCAACAGGAGGTTAGAGAAGGAACTGTTGTGGGATAGAGATGACAGTTGCTGTTTAAAAAGTATGATTTAAATTGAGTTGATTTAAATCAAGTCTTTTTGCTAGTGATTTAAGTAGCTTTGATTTAAATCAAATCCACCCTGGTTGCAATGGTTCATTCAGCTAGCTCTGAATCTCTTCTAAAATAGCATTGCCTTTGGAATTAATGTTATAAAGAATGGAAGTTTTGGTAGCCTATTAAAAGCATTGATAAAACTAAAGTAGTATCTATAGAAAGAGTAACTACATTCAACATGAGAGGTAAACCTCATACCAAATTCAAATTTGGATTATTATGAATTAACATATCTTACATCATCTACGTTTTGAGTACATCTGTATTCCTATTCAAAACATACCTACCTAAACCTGGGATGCTTGTTTATGGCCTCATCCGGGAAGAAAAGAGATTTTGAGGCTCCTGTCTCAATAGGTGTTGGATGATTCTCTGGTATCGTAAATCCTGGACAACCTAATCTACAAATTCAATGAAATCGAGATCTCTAGTTGACAAAGATTCATTTAGTAAAGTTATATTAGAAATATTCCAGAACAAAAGTAAAACTAAAGTTTATTAAGAATGTGTTTGGCGCAACTCTTCTATAGGCAGTAATCAAAACGGCTACAGGCACTTAGTAAATGCACATTTTATCTAACCAATTAAAATAGGTTAGTCTTGTTCCTGCAAAAAAACCTCATCCTGATCCAAAACAGGTAAGAAATTTACCAAATATGTTTCTAAGTAGAAATAAGCTTTCTAGTGCAATGGTTCTCAATTTTCTCTTTACCAAAGACACCCTCTAAAGATCTTTTGTGGCCACAGACTATGGCCATGGACTCCCAAGACTTAACACATAACCACAGACCCATGGTCATAGTGACAGCAACAGTTTTCCAAAATGTTTGGAAGACCCCTATTTGTAACCCCTAACTGTTCCGGTTGCAAATAGCTTTGGTTTTCCCGTCAATAAGAGTATATGCAGCATTGTGTGAGTTATTTGGTGTTTTCTGTAGTGACATTTGAATTTGACCTGTAGTTGTTAGGGTCTTAAGTAACCACAGAAGTAAAGTGGGTAGATACAATCAAATACTGAGGTTTACTTAAACATTCATAATGCTCTCTCAAACATAGTTTGTAATACAAGAAATATATTTTATTTATTTTATTTATTATTTTGATTATTTTGATTTATATACCGCCCCATCTCCTAAGACTCGGGGCGGTTTACAGGAATTAAAAACAAACATTACAATA
>JANHFP010003634.1:26147-37422 GCA_032468135.1 Calamaria suluensis
ACGTCTTCGGACAGTGCTGGCTCTTCAGCTTTGAAACGGAGATGAGCACCGCCCCCTAGAGTCAGAAACGACTAGCACGTATATGTAAAGGAAACATTTACCTTTACCTAGCTTACAATTCATCTTCAAAGCAGTCCCATATAGAGCACACTACAATAATCCACATATGAGAAGCTAGGACATAACTTATTACAGGAAGGAATTCTTGGTTGTGGATTAGTGCAAATCCTCTACCAGATAAATCACTGAAAACCTTTTAGGCCACAGCTACTTTATGACAGAAGTGATGTATCCAAGAGGTTGTTCAAACTCTGCATCGCTTCTGTATGAGGAAGTGCTAATTCCAACATTTATATAGGCTTTTCAGATTTTAAAAGTTTAAGGCATTTCAAATGGCACATTTATTTTTGTTTGAAGGTCCCTGTCCTGAAAATGAAGTCTCATTTTGAATCCAGAAGAACTTGCCAATTGCTTTCTAGTCACAAATATTTCCTTTGGGATAAGTTGGTTGAGAAGATGGTATCTGTAGCTCATGTTCTTTGAGACTGATTATTTTGATCTTTATCAGTCTGGACTAGTTTTTGGACAGATTCAGTTAGAGAGGCCCACATTCATTATCTCTAACTGATTGATCATTATTAATTCCATGAGCATTTCTATTAGAGTTACTTTATTACAGTGGTTTTATTCTTAGTTACAGTGATGGTTTTAGGGTGTAGGTTTGGGTGACTGTCTTTACACTTTGGAAACTAGCTAGTTCAGAAACATAAAGCCATGATGGCGAACCTATGGCACGCGAGTGTTGCCGTAATCTAGGTCTGATGCACATGCAGATGCTAGCCAGCTGATTTTCGGACCTTCTGGGCCCACCAGAAGTCAGGAAAGAGGCTGTTTCCAGCCTCTGGAGTGCCTGGTTGTGTTAGGAACGCCCCTTTTTCACTCTCCCCAGGCTCCAGAGCCTTTCTAGGGAGGGTGGGGCAAATTGAATTATGGGTGCGGGCACGCGGATGTGCAAATCCCCACGGGCACCCCCCACTTTTGTCATGCGATGGCAAAAAGGTTAGCCATCACTGCCATAAAGCATTGTCTTACCTCTTTCGCTATTTAATATTTAAATTATTGCTGGGGGGTGTTTATCAGACATTTTGAGGCTGCCATTAATATTCTGGTGACATTCAGATCAAATTCAATAAGGCTGTTAATTAGTATCTTTAACGGCATGACATATTGATAAGGGGAACAAAGCAATTCAGAAGTAACAGGTTCATACCTTGGGGTGTTCTTAGACTTAGAAAATAAAGTCAAGTGGTTTTAATTGCTGGGGTGCCCTATTGCCAGTAAATTAGTTCTTACTTACTGTCATTGATCATGATTTTGGAGATTTACAAATTGAACAAGCAATCCCATATTCTTGATTGTAAATTCAGTTCCTGGGGGACCTTGGGAAAGATGTTGCTAAGTTCTGCTCCTGGCTGGTGAACTCCTTTTTTATTTTAATTAGCTACTTGGTCTAGTTATTTTAGCTCAAAGGAAGCCAAGGCCATTTGTCTGTTAGAACTTTAAAAGCTTTTTGCCTTTTGGATTACAGAAATGAACTGAACAAATTGAAGATAAGATAACAAATCATTTTAACAAGACTTGCTTGCAGAGAAACAGTCATTAAGGACTGATAAATGAAACAAAATGTTTTATCAGTATTTTTTTTAAAAAATCTCTTGTAGACATTTTAATCTATTTTAGCAGTCTGATTTTAAATGTTAGAAAATAGACAAATTGCTCGGGATTTAACCAGATTTTGAGCTTAATACCTGTTTGCTATATGATATCGAACACTCAACAGGATAGAAAACTCAATCCAGTACTGGAAACTAAATCATCTAAAATCAAAAGAGATGTTTGCTTTTTCTCTCTTTATTTTTTAAAAAAAATATTTTATTTGTCAACAAGTACAAGGAAACTAGTAACAGTATAGACATAGACATAGGCACAAAAATTGGTGCAATTAAGGATATAAATAGTCAAAACATAGCCATAAATGCATGGAATGATTACATATAAATGGAGACAATAGGACAGGGATGGTAGGCATGCTGGTGTGCTTATGCACGCCCCCTTAGGGATTTCTTAAAAAACATGAAAGGTCCACAGTAGACAGTTTAAGGTAAAAGGTATGGGATTAGTGAGACTAACAACAGGATCAAGTAGGGTGTTCCAGACATTTACTACTCTATTGATTAGACTGACTTACATTGAGTTTGAATCTATCGGTAGCCCTTGTGATATTGTGGTTGAAATTGAAGTACTCATTTACAGGTAGGGCATTTTGGTAAATAATCTTATGAATTAAACATAGATTAGAATGTAGACTGTGTAGTCCGAGGCTGTCCAGGCATACAATTTCAAGCCTGGTGGTGTAGGCAATTTTATTTCAAGCAGAAGACTTGAGTACTCTTCTAGTAAAATATCTCTGGACCCTCTCTAATGTATGATGTCTGAAATATAGTGAGGGTTCCAGGAAGGTGAACAGTATTCCAGTATAGGTCTGGCAAAAGTTTTATATGTGTCTGTAGGTTTCTTAATTGTTATACATCACTTCTTTCACACTCTTTCTGCCAGAAACTTCAGGTGCCTAACCATAATCTTGTGCTGAAAGAAGCATCACCTTGGATGAAGAACCTTAATCTAGTGCTAGAAAAGGTAAGAAACTTCAGTCCCTGGACCTGATATGTCCATCGACATTAAGTTTCTGTCTGTTGTTACTGATGCACTTTTGAAATCACCCACTTTTGATTGGGAACTGAAAAGCAGCTTTCATCCAATCAGAAATTTGATTTTGTGTCCTCTTATTTAAGAACTGTGAAATCAACATTTGTTCTACTCCTACAAAATCAGGCGAGCATTCCAACGAAGAAAAAATAAAATTATAAAGAATGTTGCCTTTCCATAGCTTGGTGCTAAAATAAATGTAAACAAGCTTTTTCATTTACTCTATGACAATAATAACGAACATAAAATAAGCCAATCTGAGAAGCCAAATGGAAAATGAGGAATAACACAGCAATATTTCCATCTGGACAGACCTGTGGAGGCATGAAAGGTGTATCTAATTATTATTAAATATTTGCTTCAATTATTTGGAATAATTTCTAAATTGGGTGAAGGGTGAGTTTCCTTCACATAGTCATAGAAGATTATGCTTGCTGTCCATTCAATAATGTATCTCAAATAATATTTAACAGATTTTGTTGAATATTGTAGGTAAAATTTCTTTCAAATAAATGAAGACAAATCTAGAGTCTTGATCTTTGACAGGAAATGCTGGTTCTGGATGATAGGGCAAGCTAAATGCTTTTTGTATCATGGCTTAATGTTTCACCATTCTCTGCCCTGGTCAATAAACTATTGTCTTACTCTTATCTTATTTGTGCTTCTGCCTTCTTTTCTGTTCAAATGATGCTATCTTCCAGTTGTAGTTAGTTTGAGAACATTTTTTATTTAAATATATACAGTATTTTACCTAAAGAAGGCGGCTTGATTATTCAGAAATACATTCCTGGGTAGGATAAATTTATCCAATTGGATTTCTAGTGTATAGCACAAAGCTGACCTGACCATATTACCACACAAATGTAGCTTAACATCAAAATAACTTCTGAGTATACATTGTGTTGCAATTATTGCAAGGGTGAACTTTTCCTTTTTGATTCATAATTATCTGCCATGATCAAAAACACAGACCTTTTTGAACAAACATTTATCTTTAGCCAATCATAATAATATAGATCCATGTACCCAGTTTGACTTTAATCCAACTAACTTCGCTTCTCAGTACCACATTGGGTACCACCTATGAATGGATCCATAGAGAGTAAGTAAGAAGCTATATGATCTCAAATGATCTTAGTGAGCTGGAACAGTGAAAGTGTTGATGATGGTGATTTTTTGCATTTTAACTATTTAATATTTTGCATTTGGTGTAGCTATGACAAACTAGAGTTAATTTTGCTGCATTTAAAAAATAACTTGCTGCATTTTTTAACCATTTAACTTTTAAACATTTATTCCAGGGTGGTTTAAAGAAATTAAATCTTGCTTTAGAAATAACTGAGCTCAGAATAATATGCTACTGAAACTCCCAGGTTGTCTCAATCCTATTAGTAATAGGTCTACTGCATCATTTGCATATTCCTGTGTACTTATTGGGTAGCTTCAGGAGATGTTGCTTGTACTTATTTTGTCCAAAAGATAATTGATATACAATTTAAATGTCAGTGGGTATCTGTCTTACTCCTCTTTGAGCTAAACTTTTTTTTTAAAAAACTAGAGTCACATACTAAAGCAAAGTTCTATTCAGAATTTTCATAAAGTACTTTGAGGTCTATTTAAATCATTTTCATCCCTAGACATTGATACTGTGGCTATAATTATTATTGTACAGTTAGACTCACATTTAAATTATATATGAAAATGTTTTTGTACTGAACCTGGAGTCTATAACGGGTGCAGAATGTGATTTCCAAATATTTATCTATACCAGTGGTTCTGTGCTGACCTGGCCAAGTCAAATTAGTGAAGGAAGCAACCCCCAACGCAAAAATGCACGAAACAAAAATACCTTTATCAAGAAGTTAACAGCACTCCTTGAAAAGCAAAAACACAGATAAGCAAAGCAAATAATTACCAGCGAGGAACTTGGCTGGAACTCAAGACAAACAATCACGAGGCACGAGCTGGTCAGAAACACGACACGTCCAGAACAAAAAATGACTCTTTGCTTCCTGCAAAGAAAACCCCACCCAATCTCCTCCTTATAAACCATTCTCCATCAATCAGTGTTTTCTCAGCTGTGAACGCTGCTGATGTATTTTCTCCCGTCGTCGCTCTCTAGTGTCTGCCAGAGGAATAGGCTCCTCCTCTTCGTCATCACTCACAGGTGGGGGAATTCCTGGGTCAGTGACCTCAACCTCACCTGAGTCTGTTAACCCCTCTGACTGAGTCTGACTGAGACTGAGGCATGGCACTAGACATGACAGGTTCTTAACCTGGGTTCGACTGAACCCTAGGGGTTTGGTGAGTCAGTCTCAGGGGTTCGGTGACACAAGACACAAGACACACACCCGACTCATTATAAACTTATAATAAAAAAGGGTTCGGTGAATGTGCATATGAAGCTGGTGGGGTTGAGTACCTCCAACAAGTTTAAGAACCACTGGTCTATACACATCTTATACTATTGTTGAAGCAACTGCATGGGTGCTAATTAGCTATTGAATCAAATTCAAAATTTGGTTATGGCATATAACTTTGGGATCAGTGCATCTATTTTTAAGATTGTCAGAAGAGAATTTCCTTGCATAATGCATACCTAGAGGAACAGTGTGATGTGTTACAGTTATATATGGCCGAGGCGTCTCTGCAATAGGTATTGTTTTGAAATTCATCAGCAACTACTATAACTTTTAAGCACCAGATAAAGACATACTATATACATGCTGCAATAATTATTGCTTCTTGTTTTTTCCCACTACCTTTTTAATGGCAATATTCATTTTATATCCTTTTAATTGTATTGTATTGTTGTATTTTAATTGTTATATTTTCAACTTTTCTGAGATTTAAAACAACAAAAGTAGTGTGATAATATATTAAATAAATAAATCAGTGCGATTTATTTCTAAAAACAGAATAAACACTGCTTCTCTGAAATATTATATGAATATATCATTTGGGACTCATTAAGGTAGCACTGGTGTAATCCATTCAAAAATCAGGTCAGCTATTATAACCTTTCCATTATTTCAAATCCAGGAAAAAGATTAGTCATCAAAGAAGCAGTAAGCAGTGTCTCATAAACTGATATTTAACATTCAGGGTATTGTAGAATGGTGAGTCCTTCCCAAAAATTTAGGGTAAGTTTTGTCCTGAAATCATTCTTAGTTTACTTTATTCTCTGCTTGTACATTCCATATGAATGTAGATATAGTGTGCCAGCTTGTGAAGTTCAAAGATCTCATTTTTAAAGCATGGAACTTGATATCAACAACTCTGACAGTGGGAAAATTGTAGAAGGCTCATTAAAGCAAATAACACGGTGTGTTAGTGCAGCAAGAGCACAAGTCATACCATGGAATGCTTTTCATGGAAGTGAGACTTTTCAAGATCAGTCTAGACCTGAATGTCAATGTAACTACTGTATAATTCACATGAAAGAAATGCTATTTCTCTACTCCTGTTCTTTTAATGCGATTGCCTAATGAGACCAGTGGCTCCTGGTTTGGACCAGTTTGGACGATCTGGTAGCGTTGACCGGATGATGTCACAGAACTGGTTCTTACCATTTGCAAGCTGGGCTCTCAGGGGCACACCCATGTGATTTTTTTTTTAAAAAAAATCCCCGGAAGTTGAATCATCTCCCAAACTGTTCTGAGCATGTGCAGAGCTTGCTGGATGGAGGGAAGCTGATGCCTGCACTGTTCCACGTGGTGGCTGTGACTTGGGGCACTGTGGTGAAGGCAGGGGCACTGAGCAGAGGAAGTGTTCCCCGGGTGCGGAGCGGAGCACACATGACCCCCTACCTCTGGCCGGCCCCTCCTTCCCAACCCAATCAATTTCTGGTTGGCTGAAGATGGCGATGGCCTAAGGCAGTGATGGCTAACCCTTTTGCCATCGTGTGCCGAAAGTAGGGGGTGCCCAGGGGGGGTTGCACGTCAGCGTGCCCACACCCATATTCCAATCTGCCCCACCCTCCTTAGAAAGGCTCTGCAGTCTAGGGAAAGTGAAAAACTTGCCTTCCCCACACCCCCAGGCCCTCCAGAGGCTGGAAACAGCCTCTTTCCCAACTTCTGGTGTGCCCAGAAGGCCTGAAAATCAGCTGGCCAGTGCCCACATGTGCATCAGAGCTGAACTAGGGCAACACTCATGTGCCCACCAATATGGCTTTGTGTGCCACCTGTGGCACCCGTGCCATCAGTTCGCCACCATGGGCCTAAGGCAAGTGGCAGGCGCAGGAGATGGACAGGCCTAGCTGCTGTACCTGGGTGCTCCAGAGTGGCCTGAATTGCAAGAGGAAAGGCGAGTGAGGGCTGCCCGCTGCACAGGGAGGGAGGCAGGGACAGAGGTCTGATGCAGATGGGGGAGGGAGGGAGGAAGCCAGGTAGCCATGGGGACAGCAGATGAAATGGGCCAAGTGGTGAGTCTGTAGTGCTGGACCAAGCAGCTGGGATGCCCAGGGGGATGAGGTGTGGATGCCGGGATGGCACAGCCTACTCTCGCCAGGGCTAGCCATGCTGAGAAGAGTCACGGTGGTCCAGCCGCAGCAGCCACAGCACCACACACCAGTCCTCGGCAGCCCTTAGCAGCCTCACAGGGGGAGGCTGTGTGCATCTGCACAGGGCTCAAAAGGAGGAGAAGAGGAGCGAGGGGTAGGGAGACAGGGTCTGGTCCATGGGCCGCAGGGTGGACCGCCATTGGGCTGCCCCTGTTCCCCCCAGGCCTGGCTGGCAGCAGTGGTAGGTGACATTCTGCTCATGGAGGGGACGGCTGCTGGAGTCTGGGAGCCCCCCCTGCTGCCACTCCCAGCCCATCTTGGACCTGAGCTTGGCCTACTCACCACGGCACCTCTACCAGCAGGGCTCTCTGGCTGCCTTCGCTACCGTGCCTCTGAGGCTGCCCAGCACTTCCTGGAGGGAGAATTTCGGCTTCCTTTTTGTGACGCTTGGCACTTGCGGCTTGGCATGGCAGTGGGGGGGGGGGAAAGGGACCCAGAAACTTGCCCCTGTGTGCCCGCCTAAGTGCTCTACTGCATATCCTCAGAGAGCATGCGGTACGTGGTCTACATGCACATGCTTCACGCGTGCACCAGCCATCAAACTACAGAACCGGCATGAAGCGGAATCAGAACCCACCACTGAATGTGACCCTATCAAAAGGATAAAGCTACACGGCTGGGATCCAAATACACTCATAAAAGACAGCAGTTTGAAAGCTCAGTGAGCATATAATTTTAATGTCTGTTGCATTCACACCCTTAGGCACTTTCTTTTTCTGATGATTACATCCTGTTAGCAAAAAGCTGACCCCTAGCAACAAGAAAAGCTCAGACAATGCTGCTTAACAGCCCATGAATTTCAGCATCCTTAGAATTTTGCCTAGCAAGATACATGATTACTAAATTGATTTGCAGAAGAGAAAAAAAAATCTGGCAAATCAACAGCGAAAACAAACAAGAAAACCCAAACCCCACAGCCACCTCCTACCTGCTTTACAGCAAAGGATAAGAAATTGCTAATTTTTATGTATTATGTTCAGTTCTTTTAACACAGAATTACTGGCAACGTTATTTCTATTAGTATTTCAAAGCTTTCCCTCTTCTTTGTGTGAGAGGCATTGTGATGAGCAGACTTCAATTTATTATTCAAGACCGAGGTTCAAATAATAACAGTTAAAGAATTTACTGATGTTCTAAAGAAAAGAATTTTATAAGGAATTATGAAATGAATAGGAGTTTCACTCAGACATCTTTGGACAAATTTCCAACGACAGGTTCTCATGGGTATCTACGTAAAAAAAATTCTGCTATTAATTTCTGTATTTGGAATGCAAAATATTCCTCATGTAGAAGAATTTGTAAACCTCCCAACTCTAAATGTCTCTTAAGAGACCTCAAAAGTGCTACTGAAATTCTTAAAATCTGGATTATACCATTCTAACTTTTCAAGAAGGCTTGAAGAAGATATATACTCAAAGGAGATATACACACACAGCCTATTTATAAATTATTAGAATTAAACTCCAGGAAAATGAAGAGTTTCCCACTGCACAAATGTATATATGCAGGCTTTTTTTTGGGGGGGGGGGGGAAATATTTTTTAAATAAAGAAGGCCAGATAGGCAAACATTATCTTTTGAAACATTTGATAGAATACGCCCCTCCCCCTGGGATAGTGATGGCGAAGCTATGGCATGCGTTCCACAGGTGGCACATGGAGACATGTCGCCTGGCAAGCCTGGCTGCCCCCATTCCTCTTTCGGGTTTCTGGTGCACGCATGCGCACTGGCGGCAGGCCCTCATGCATGCGGCTGTGCCAGAAACAGGAAGTTTAAGTTTCGAGGAGGAAAAAAGGGATAAAAACTGAATTATAAACTGGAATGTATATGATCAGATCAAAGACCGATACGTCAGCCAAAGAGAAAATTAAAAAATGGCTAGACAACAAAAGTCGCTTTTTAAAATTTGAAAATGTAGTAAAAGACATTTTTTTTTTGTCGATACATGTTTTATGTGGTAAATCTTGTTAGTCTGTCATGATTTCCTTTTGTTATTTGTTATTTAACTGCAAATTTCAATAAAGTATTTTTTTAAATAAAAAAAAGGAAGTTTATTTTCTGGCCCACGCATGTCCACTGGGCAGCGCCTCTTAGTGTTCATGCACACCGGCCAATCCATCGATGTCCGCTGCCTGGGATCCATGTTGGAGGATGTTTGTGCCGGCAAAGCAGTGCTGCTATAACTGAGGCAGCGGCAGAACCTCCTCCTCCTCCTGCCAGTCTCACTGTGTTTCCCTTATGGGAGGGGGGGTGGAGAAAGATCCTGGGAGGGAGTGTCCAGGGTGCCAGCAACTGCAGCCACCTCTGGAGAAGCCCTGTTGGAGTGCCAATCAGCTGTGTGCATGGCAGTGTCAAGCGCAAGAGAAGTGGGTTGCCAGACTCTCTGTTCTTTTATGGATACATTTATGTATATACAAATGCTGGCCAGGTCCTTGTACAATATTTTATCATAGAAATTTAACCTCTTCGTGTACACACTCAGCCATCCCTCCTTCCGTTGTTTCAACAACTTGCCCAATGGAGATGAGGGTGGTGTTGAGGGGATTTCATTACTGGTACTTAACTTATCAAGCTGGGGCCTCATAGCCGTCTCTCTTCTAATTCCTTAGGTCAACCCCAAAAAAACCACACCTACCTAACCCCTTATCACTCCAGTTATAAAACAAACTCACAGAGGAAAGGCAACAAAAGGCAATGTTAGCAAAAGAGAAAAGCCCAGTTCCTAAGCACTTTCCCTTACATCTCAATGTACAGCATCAAACATCAAGGAGTCAGACCACCCCAGTGATCCAAGAACATATATACTCACTATGGAGACAGTGCACTGATTTGGTGGTCTCACATGGCTTGGCTTCCCTGCTTTAATATCCAGGCATCAGACATCCGGACAGGATGAGAAGAGAAGAAGAAGAAGAGATTAAATGAAAAGTTGGGAGGGGGAAAGGGAGATTCCCCTCCCTCCAGGAAGCAGGTGGCGGTAATGGTTGTTCCTCCCTTGGCAGCTGCTAAAGGGAGAGAAGGATTTAATCTAAGGTGACCAGACATCCCGCTTTTGGCGGGACAGTCCCACTTTTTAAGAATTTGTCCCGCAGCGTTTCTAAAAAGTCCCATTTTTTTGAAAGAATGAAGATTGAAGAAGCACCTGCAGATCACACAGGTTGTTCAGCTTGTCAGCCCCGCCATGTGCTCCACCTGAAGGTACTTCTTCAATCTTCATTCTTTCAAAAAATTGGGACTAACCCTGGAAGAGACCCTGTGGCACCTGCTGGAGGCCAGGGGTGTTGCATGTTAGACTGGAAGTGTCGTGCCAGAAGTGATGAAGCTGTGGACCTCCAACTTCCGGGAAGGCTTTGGCTGCCACCATCATGGCTTCCCGGGGTCCCCCCAACCTGCCAGACTTCTCTAATTTCTTGAGCAAGTGGGCACGGGAGGGGCATGCAGGGCACAGGCAGGTGCGTGGGGCAGGGCAGGGCACATGCCCTGTCCCCACCCCAATTCTCAGTCCCGCAGCTGAACCCCTCCCCCGATGGTGTCCCACTGTACCAGTGCTAAAATCTGGTCAGCTTAATTTAATCAGGGATGGATACTTTCACCCAGAGCCAGGTATTTTAGATTATAATTTTTTTAAAAAATAAAACTTTGAACTTTTGAAAGCTTTGTTCTTGTCGGAGTGGGTGGTGCTTGTCCCCCCCCTCCCCCTGTGAAAGGGGGAGAAGGTGGCTGACATTCTGCATCTGTAAGTGGGAAAAAAAAACACTCTGGCGCAACAACTTATTTATTGTTTACAAATGAAAAGACCATAGAGTTACGCATAATCTGATTGTCCTGGTGACACTATACAACTGTAAATATTGTTTCTGTGCTTCTGTACTGGGAGACTTCCCTTGTTTGGTGTTTGGTGCCTCATTCAAAGGTGGACTTTTGGGATTTATTGAGCTTTTGAATCATC
>JANHFP010003635.1:10015-22102 GCA_032468135.1 Calamaria suluensis
GCTGTACACCGCCCCGAGTCTGCAAGGAGAGGGGCGGTATAGAAATATAATTAAATAAATAAAATAAATAAATAAATCTTTGTCCTTTTGTTTTTAGACTTCTTTCATCTGCTGCAATTGTCTTTCCCTTTACTCGTGTTCATTTGTTGCTATTAATTTTATTTTACTGATTGCATTGATTTTTAAACTGTTCCAAGTTACCCTGAGTATTACAAAGGCAGCTAAAGGCCATGATATGGATATTTTTAAACTAATAAGCATTATTTTAAAGCAAGCAGATTTCATGACAGCTTTAATATAAAGAACTCTGGAAGAATTGGTAGAACAAAATAATGTTTGTCCTCAGGTGTTTAACAGTTAAACACCACAGTTCTTCCCTGTGTAAGGAGAGATATTTCTTGGCAACTTTAAAAATAATCTACTTTACAGAGCAGGAAGAAATAATGATAGGGCTGGTTTTCACATGCAGATTCAATATCCTGATGGTTGCAGGATCAAGTGGTAGCTTGAACAAGTGGTTAAGAAGCAATCATACATCCAGATATGGAATTTTGGTATCATCGCAAATTTCATATGTATTCAATCCAAATATTTAGCAGTGAGGCATAAATATGGAACAAATGTTAGCTGAGAAAACAATACATAATTGGAAAACACAAGGTCTGGTAGCACTATTAAATTTTATTAAAAGGAATTTTCTTTCATGAGCTACAATTCACTTCATCAGATGCATGGACTCACTCACATCTCTGCATATTATGTTGCTTTTCCCACCCAATGCCAATTAAACATTACAGATTACATAACTGCCATTTCTTACCCACAATGGGTATGAATGGCGGGAACTGAGTTCAACACATGTGGACAGAACCAAGTTAGGAAAGTTGTAAACAGATTTGTAAAACTACTCATCTAAGAAGTTAACATTAATCTGGGGTAACCTCTTGTTGTAACAAAAAAAATCAAGATGGTGGCCACAATGGTGGGAATGGACATGTAATTGACATAAACAACATGCAAAATTTTAATTGCACTATGACTGTGACCATCTTGCCTTTTTAAAAATCATTCTGTGTGGACACCCCTGAAATTGAAACACTGAACATGTTTTTGTTTAACTATTTTACTCCCACATGATGGAATAAGTGCCATTCATTCCTATAAAGACAATTATTGCAATATTATAGAAATATTCCCTCCTTGCTAGGAATCCCATGGACTAACAATAAGTAGCTGGCCAACAATTTGTATACATTTCAGCTAAAGAAGAATAGGAAGGAAGGAAGTTACGTACAGAGCACTGCATTCTTAGATGTTCAATGAAATAACATTTTTGGGGCCCACCATAGATACATTTGACATCTACAAGTAGTTCTGCAACCGCCATGTTATGGGAGAAAATGCCATTGGTGATGTCAAGCGACATCACTCCTGATTACCTCAGGAGAAGGCCCAAAGCATTTATCCAGACCAGGCCTGTCAAAGCCCCAGATGCATCACACGCTGGCATGCCTATGCCATTTTAGTGAAGGGGGGAAGTCCTGATACATCATGTGACACCGCCATGACAATGTGAGTTTGACACCCCTGACTTTCTGATAATATTTTTTACTGTTTTCATTGCTTTAAATGGGTTGTTTCTATAATGTTTTATGGTCCCTTTTAATTGTATTTCTCTGGTTTCAATGGTTCTTCCTTTAAGAGCTCAGCTGTCCTGAGGCATTAAGGGAGTGATCAGCATGCAAATAAACATTGTTTCATTAAGTTTTAAGAATAAAACGTGTAAGACAAACACTTTTAAACAACGGGATCTTTAATCAAAAAAATGAGTAGATGAAATAAAGCAATAACTTGCAGATGGGAAAATGAGTTTTTAAAGCCCAAGAGTGGACATGAAACACATGTTGCTGTGCATTGGGCTTAGAAAAATCATGCTATTGGTACCTCAGTTCTCTCCATTTTCTTCCTGGTAATTACTTTCCTCCATGTCTCAGAATCTCTTTTCAGAGTCAGAGTCCAATTCCATGCTAACAATAAAAGATGCTTGTTTACCTCCAGGTGATATATAGCCCCAGCATAGCCACTTTCCCCATTTCAGCACGTCTGTCCATCAACTGATGTCAATAGAGCTTGCTTTTCATATCTAATCCACTCATGGAATGGGGGAGGACATTTTTGGGAGGGAACTACCAATGGATATTATATGTTTGAAGAAAGATTTCAGACTCCAAATGCTTTCTTTACACATTTTTTTAATAGGCAATCACCCTTAAAGGTAAAGGTAAATGTTTCCCTCACACATATGTGCTAGTCATTCCTGACTCTACGGGGCGGTGCTCATCTCTGTTTCAAATCTGAAGAGCCAGTGCTCTCCAAGACGTCTCCGTGGTCATGTGACCAGCATGACTCAGTGCCAAAGGCGCACAGAACTCTGTTACCTTCCCACCAAAGGTGGTCTCTATTTTTCTACTTGCATTTTTTACGTACTTTCGAACTGCTTGGTTAGCAGAAGCTGGTACAAGTAATGGGAGCCCATCCGGTTACATGGCACTAGGGATTCGAACCGCTGAACTGCTGACCTTCCAATCAACAAGGTCGGCTGTCTTACTTGCTGAGCCACTGTGTCCCCTTTACTGTAGGGGACTGCATGCCAAAATAACTAGACACAAAGACAGCCCCCCCCCCGCCCATGCCATCATTCTTCTAAACACCTAGTTCCCACAGCACCATCTTATACCTAAGGGTATTTACCAGGGGTGAAATCCAGCAGGTTCTGTCAAGTTCTGGAGAACCAGTAGTGGAAATGTTGAGTAGTTCAGAGAACCGGCAAGTACCACCTCTGACTGGCCCCAGAGTGGGGTGGGAATGGGGATTTGGTAATATCCTTCCCCCAGAAGTGGGGAGGGTATGGAGATTTTGCAGTATCCTTCCCTTGCTATGCCCACTAAGCCACGCTCACAGAACCAGTAGTAAAAAGATTAGGATTTCACCACTGGTATTTACCCATGTTGTATGGCTGTAGTATTACTATTATCCTTCTTATTTTTCCTATTACTTCTCTTTTTTATATCTTATGATTATATTGTTTTTCTTGTTTGTATGTACACTGACAGCTTATATACTGGAGACAAATTCCTTGGGTGTCCAATCACACTTGGCCAATAAAGAATATTCTATTCTATATGCTATCCTAAAGAGATGTTGCCTAGGGAATGGTTAGATAAGAGACATTGTAGCCTTCAGGTGGACATTGGGCAGGGAAAGAGGCTCAAAAGTGAGCTTCCCTAGTTTCTCAGGCTGCAAAGGAGATGGCACAAAAAATATACTTTCAGATTTGCAATATTCAGAGAGCTTTCATAATTTGTAGTGGAGATGGCTCTCCTGTGGGTAGTGCTTGCTTATGTGTGAGATTGTTTTTGTGTTACATCAAGCTGTTCATTATTAATATTTGTTGTTTATTGTTTTAACCTTTGCTAGGAAGCAGTGTCTGCTGCTCAGATTCAGCAGTGATTGAGTTCGCCTACGAGTTAAACAAACAAACAAACATTTGTGAGATTTTGCTTTCTTTTTCCATAGGAGTATTTGGCATGTTTCAGTTACTGAAATTCAGCTACAATGTTTGTATAAGATATGATTGTGGCCAGAGCAACCAGTGGTGAAATCCAATTTTTTTTTACTACCGGTTCTGTGGGCATGTCTTGGTAAGTATGATGTGGCTTGGTGGACATGGCAGGGTTTGGATACTGCAAAATCTCCATTCCCATCCCACTCCAGGGGAAGAATATTGCAAAATGTCCATTCCCACCCTACTCTGGGGCCAGCCAGAGGTGGTATTTGCCAGTTCTCTGAACTACTCAATTTTTCAGCTACCAATTCTTCAGAACCTGCTGGATTTCACCATGAGAGCAACTGTTTACATAACGTGGAGGACTATATTTATTTGTGTAATTTGTGCATTTAAATTTTCCACATAAAATGCCTGCTGAAGATCAAGTGAGATACATATTAAAAAAATAAATGTTACAATTCTGTCAAAGTCCTTGGCAAGCTCATGTAAAACTGATTCTGAAGATTGGATGTTTGTTGGGTCATCTCTTATTATGGCCAAACTGGTATTCTTTGAAGGTTAATGAATAACATCTAAGACAGAACCAGATGTTATAAGCTCCTGTTCTATGTTTCCTAAAGTTACTAAAAACCATCTGCTTTCAATGAGAACATGTTAATATGGAACTTGTCGGTAATAAATCCTAAAAGTTGTACAGACTATTTAAAAAAGGTTCAAAATAGAATTTATTTATTTATTTATTTATTTATTTAATTGTATTTATATACCGCCCCTCTCCGTGGACTCGGGGCGGTTTACAGCCAATTTAAAAACAAATCTATACAGCATATTTCTATTTAAAATTTAAAAGTCAAAATCAAATGGCTGATTTTAAAGTTAAAATTTCAAAATATTTAAAATTTAAAATATTTATAATGTAATCAACCCCTAATTTCCAGACTGAGTCCCTCCCAGGCCGGCCTAAGACCTAAGGGCCAAACAAAACTCAGAAAAATGGTCCCTTTTCCATCCCTCATTCAGTTGCTCTAAGAAACAACAAATACATCTGAAGTTGGACACATAAAATTGGTGGTTTTTCATGTAAGTCAACTCCAAAATAAGCCGTATTGAGCACACTGGAACCTACATCTAGGTAAGCAAGCATAGTATTGCAACACTGACAATTCCATGTTGGAGTTTTGAAAGCATTCAACTTTTACCTCTTAGTTAAGAAAAGAAGGAAGCCATTCACTTTGATTTTGACTCTGACCTATGTCAATAGAACCATTTTTGTTCTTTTATCACAATTTTGCATTATTCAACACAGCAGTAGAAGAAAATTTGTAGTATCAGAGTTAATGGGCCACTTTTAAGAAAGGAGTTATTTTCTGCTTCCTGTATTTGATTTCACTGATTGTAATTATCCTTCCAAAGTGAATGTATTCTGAAAATCCAGGGAAAACAGTTCATGGATTTGACGAAACAGATTCTAGTCCACAAATGCTGATAATACAGCACAAAACCTTTTGTTCTTTCCTTCTGATAGTGCATTAAAATTTCTTTATTTTTTATGACCTGCATTTTTTAGACTTCATTCCCACCCTACTCCATGTCATTCCTTTGATGGTTATTGAAAATAAGCTTCAAATGTATATTTATGACAGAGTTTATTATATCTTATAGTAATTACTATATGAAATAAAAAAGTTACAGTAATCTCTTTTTATATAGGGGCATTTACTATATTTAGTAAAATATACTAAATTCTCCACTGATATGCTGATATAAAAGCATTCCAACTTTCCAGTTTAAGCTTAGCACATCTACATATTAGGTGTAATATCAAAGTGTAAAAGCACAATTCAAGTTTCCTCATGCAAGCATTTTTAATAGTGCTTTGGATGTCAAAAGAGAATTATGTTGATATTCATGAAAATAACTTTAACTGTAGGTCTGAAAAGTACCAGGAACTGGAGTCTATGACTCTACCAGTTCTACCAGAAGAAGCAATAACTTCTTCTGGTGGCCATTTTTCCTTCTAATTTCAGATAAAGGCTTTGAGGATATCCATAATGTTGATATTTCTTAGGTGGTAATATTCTTTCTATTCTCCAGTGGAAACTAATGGAAATTTAGCAATTTAATTGCTTATTGGAAATATTACTTACTGATATTTTAAAAAGTTACTTACAATATTTCTTAATTTTTAATATAGTGACTGTTTCCTAATATTATTTTATTGCTTATTTGTAACTTATGACTATCATTAAGTGTTATACCTTAGGATTCTTGATGAATGTATCTTTTTTTAATGTACACTGAGAGCATATGCAACTAAGAAAAATTCCTTGTTTGTCCAATTGCACTTGGCCAATAAAATTCTGTTCTGTTCTGTTCTGTTCTATTCAAATATATCATAACAACAAAAGGAAACATAATATAGGAAAATCACCTCAATCTTTTTTTAAAAAACACTGTACACAATAGTAATGTAATAACTCAAAAAAAAACAACATTCAAGAACTTTTTAAAGCAGGTGCTATGAGGGTAATCACCTCAGTTTACAGCCCTGAACAGAGACCCATCCAAAGGAAATGTGGTAATTGAAATAAGAAAGATCAACATGTTTTCATTCCAACTAACAATATTAATCATTTAAATATCATAGCAAGGATTGTTTCAATATTTCAGTTTCTGTATACTTCTGATTACTGACCACAATCAACAAAAAATGGAGAAAAAGATGTTTTTACTATAGTATGTAGGAAGAAGACAGTGTAGAAAATGTTTCAATTTCCTCATACCTTAGAAACCACTCAACCTTTTAAAAAGGCCGTGGTAATACTTATAAACATTGTTGATATAATAAACCAAAAGAAAAATCATACAAGGTTGTAGTCTCACTGTACAGGATTGTAGCATCAACAACTTTTAAAAGATTTATTCAACATTTCTCATCAACAGATTTATTCTAGAACTGAGCCTGGTGTGATTTAATGAGGGAATAACCTATGTAGAATTGCAATATGATCCTCTACAGAAGCATAAATAATAACACATTTTCCTTTTTGTCCAAATATAGGCTATATTCCTCACCAGGGAGAAACAAACAATGGTTTTAAGGTTTTTTTCTAGAAGCTATAACATTTCTGTATGCTAATTACAAATCCTGCAAACTAAAAAAAAAGTTTGGTTTTGTCTCAGATACTCTATGGACCCCAAAGGCCATAATACTCAATAAATTTGTAAAAATTCTGTAGCACAGCAAACTTCTCATTCATTGACCAGGGCTGTCAAACACCCGGCCTGCAGGCGGGATGTGTCATGCACTGGCCACGCCCATGTCCGGTTTAGCAAAGGGGAAAAAAGTCCCAATACATCATGTGACGCCACTGGGGCGATGTGAGTTTGACACCCCTGATCTAGACTGAGGCTTCATGCATTGCATTGCCTAAAGTGAGTACAACAGGGAATCCTTGACTTACAACCGTTTGTTTAGGACTGTTCTAAATTACAGCAGCACTGAAAAGACTTACAACTAGTTCTCGCACTTACAACTGTCACAGTCTGTCATGCGATCAAAATTCAGGAGCTCAGCAACCAGCATGTATTTACGATGGTTGCAGTGTTCCAGGATCATGTGATCACCATTTGCAACCTTCCCTAGCTGGCTTCCTACCAGCAAATACAGTGGGAAGGGAAGAACTGGATTTGCTTAACAACTGCATGATTCACTTAACAGCCGCAGTGATTTAACAGCCATGGCCAAAAAGGTTACAAAATCAGGTGCAATTAACTTAATAATCACCTTGCATCCCAAGGGAAATTCTGGTTCCAGTTTTGATCATAAGTTGAAGACTACTTGTAGTGTAGTCTTTAGGGACATGGTGGTTCAGTGGCTAAGACATTGAGCTTGTCGATCGAAAGCTTGCCAGTTCAGTGGTTTGAATCTCTAGTGCTGCATAACAGGGTGAGCACCTGTTACATGTCCCAGCTTCTGCCAACCTAGCAGTTCGAAAGCACGTTGATAAATGCAAGTAGAAAAACAGGGACCTTTGGTGGGAAGGTAACAGCATTCCATGCGCCTTTGGCATTTAGTTATGCTGGCCACATGACCAATAAGACATCTTTAGACAGTGCTGGCTCTTCAGCTTTGAAAAGGAAATGAGCACTTCCCCCTAAAGTCAGGAACGACCAGCACGTATGAGCAAGGGGAACCTTTACCTTACTTGTAGTGCAAATTTCCTAACTTCATGAGATGCATGTTAAGAACCCTGCTTTGGAGCAATACTGAAAGATATCCCCATAGCCACTGTCAAACTGCTCCTTAAATAGAGGAATCAGATATTCCTCTGGTAAACATTGTTATGTTTTTAATCATGTAAAATAAGCATGCCACACTTTCAAAGGCTCAAGTTTGAGCCAGAAAAGGAAGAATACATAAATGGGGGATGGGGTTTAAGTTACCTGGATTTTAGTTGTTTGGAGTCCTCTGAGTTGTTATGAGGAATGGAATAGTACACAAAGAGTAGGATGAGTGAGAGATTGAGACCCAAAGTAGATTTTGCAGAGAGTTTTTATCAGAGATTCCACTTTATCTTAATTATGCAATATAAGGGCTCAGCGGGCTCAGTGGGTAAGACAGTTGAGCTTGTCGATCGGAAGGTTAGCAGTTCAGCGGTTCAAATCCCTAGTGCCGTGTAATGGGTGAGCTCCCGTTACTTGTCCCAGCTTTTGCCAACCTAGCGGTTTTGAAAGCACTTAAAATGCAAGTAGAAAAAATAGGGACCACCTTTGTTGGGAAGGTAACAGCATTCTGTGCGCCTTTGACGTTTAGTCATGCCGGCCACATGACCATGGAGATGTCTTCAGACAGTGCTGTCTCTTTGACTTTGAAACAGAGATGAGCACCACCCCTTCGAGTCGGAAATGACTAGCACATATGTGCAAGGGAAACATTTACCTTTACCTTTAAGGGTGATTGCCTATTTTAAAAAATCTGTAAAGAAAGCCCTATAATGGCATCAGGAGAAGAGGAGTTGAAACAGTTTATGTTCAGGATGTGAGAGGTCTGTAGTTATTTTCTGTAGATATTTATTTCCTCTCCAAGGTATTCCCCAAATATCTGACTCAAATGTTTGGATCCGATTACTGGCTTTTGATCTGTGGTAGATGGCTTTATTGTTAGGAAATCTTATGATGTTACTTGTATTACTCTCATGATTCTGAATATAAATTATGGATGGGTGATATTTTGGCAATGTTAGATAATTATTCTGTTTTCTTGTATAATTTAAAATAGGCAACTGAACAATTTGGTAAATTTTCAAGTTATAGGATTCATTTGGAAAAAATCTAATTTACTTCCTTTGGGATCTGGCCAATTGATAAATGTAAGATGTTGAGATCTGTACACAACATATTGAATATATAGGATGATATAAACCAAAAGTATCTCAAAATGTGGAAATTAATATCTTTCAGATAAGATTGTAATGGATATTAATAGATAGTTTATAATTCTATTGTGGAATTGTTATTAAAATGAATATTACCCTCAAATGATTTATATTTTAAGGTGCATTCTAGTGTTAGTTCCAAATAGATATTTTATTCAGATCAATACACTACTGACAAAATGCAAATGGGAAGAAACACCACCAAGAATTTCATCAGCTAAAATGAGATTATTTTTTAATGAAGGAGATTTTAATTTACCAAATATATCATTGGGCATTTATTTTATAATCCACGTGTATATGGGATGACAATTTAACTGTATATCATTCTTTATGGGCTTCATTGGAAAGTTATTATTTATTTCTGTTAAGATCTTGGCAATTACTTTGATTACCATATAGCAAAAAGAGTTTCATTTTTTGACCTGTAAAGCAAGCTACATATTTTTAGTCTCAGGGAAAGATACCTTATTGAAAGAATTTTTACATAATAAATCACCAATGCTTATAAAACACACTTGTGGGTTCACACAATCAACTTAAGTCACAAAGCAGGCCAGTTCAGGCCAGTGCGAATCCCAGCCAGAATGGTGCCACCTTGATCAATGGTTTCAATGATTATTCAAAGCTACATATTGGCTTCAGCTTAATAGGTGGTTACACAAGAATAAACAACTTTTCCTTTAATTATGGGGTGCAGTTACGTTTTGCCGCTTGTCTTCCAAGACTTACAGGGAATGTCGCAATGTGCAGAGGAGGAAGCGTTAACTTTTTAGCCTCCATTTTGGAAGCTGGAAGATTGCACAGAAAATGGACATTAATCTTCGCAGGTTCTTAGCATACTTTTTAAGGATTTAATTTATGAAAAAAAGATGAAAAATCCCATTAACAAAAATATCTACCAAATTTTTGATGTCATTTTTCAATCACTTTGTAACTATGCAAACTAAGAAAACATGGGAAAAAAACAACTGCAAAATTAAGTCTACAAACTACCCACCCCTGTTTAATATATTATGTAAACCCAACTAACTGTGAATTGATCAACAAACAATGGCTTAGTTTCTATTCATGAACCTATACAAAATGTCATATGGTCCTATATTTCGTAGGAAATATATAGGCTGTCCCCATTATCATCTGCTTCATTTAATGACTGTTCACAGTTACAGTTAAGCCACCTGTTTCTTTCTAGTGGTTAAGGCACCAGACTAGAAAGTAGGAGACATGGAGTTCAAGTCCCACCTTAGCCAACCCAAAATTGGTTTGGTGACCTTGGACCAATCAGTCTCTCTCAGCCCAACTCCCCTCACAGGGTTTTTCTTATGGGGAAAATAGGATGAGGAAAGTGTGTTGAATATGTCTACCATCTTGTGTTGTTTATAAAAATAATAAAGGCCAGGATACAAACAAATAAATAAACAACTTTGTAACCAATCCCCACATTCATGACTTTAAGCTCATAAGCAGTCATAGTTTCACTTAGCGAGCATTTTTATTTAACAACTAAGTTGCCAGTCCCAAATGTGGTTACTAAACGAGGACTACCTGTAAATATCACTTTCATTTTTTATGAAATAGTATCTGTAGGAAGCAACACTTGGGGAAAAAACACTTGTGCCAGTTCCAAGAATAGAGAACCATATATCTTTACTCACCATGCAGCAAGATAACATGTAAAACACTCTCAGATAATTGCCTTATTACTGTATATGTAAGCTATAGGAAGCCACACAAATGCATTTGCCCTAAGGGTAATTTTCTCTGTCATCTGGGTCTCAGATTTTGGCTAGAATTCTAGCATTTCCGAAAAACAGCTTACCACAATGTTAAAATAATAAAAATTTCCATTGTCTCATAATCACCATGTCTTTGCTGAACAAAGTTTGCCTATAACTTTCCAACATTTCAGCTATGAATGCCTTCTTTTTTTTAAAAAAAAGCTGAGATAAGTACTGCATAGCATTTGAAAAGTGCATTAGTAAGGAACATGCTGTTTGCCTGCTGATTTGATATTTTATTGGAAGTAATCGGAAACCCATAAAACTGTGTGGGATGCCAAAAGCTGATTCTATTTCTTTTAAAAATAAGTATGACTTCGTAAACATTATAGGTTCACATTCTATACATTCCAATACATTTTTTCCAAAATTTATTTTGGGAAAAGGTTGACAGCAGTGTTTGTCTATCTTAATTCAAGTTTAATTAAATTTTAACTTGGGTAACAGTAGTATCTCTTTCCTTGCTTCCAGTTACATAGTGAAATATATTATATGGATGAGTTTGATGCTGATTTTATAACTTGATATAACTCAACAAAATATTAATACCAAGACTGGCTTCAGATTGAAAGGAATACCTGGTAGGATTGATACTACCAAAGAAAGCTGTATTTTGGTTTAGTAATTACAGATTTATTTTTCCCAGTGTTATATATAATCAAGTATCCTATTAATACTAACTTAAGTTAGTATTAAGTTACTAACAAAAGGAAATGTACTATATTAAGTGGTAAAAGCATTCAGGTTTAAACATAATCTAGACATACATTCATGAAATTATTTGATGCTCAGTTTAGAATAATGTTTATAATAGTATAAAATCTCTTTATGGGTCCAAACCTGAAAATTGATGAGTGTTTTCAGTTTCTGTATAGAGATCAATTACCATACAGCCAAGGAAATACTAACTTTTTAAAACTACAATAGTGAAATGGGTTCATTTAAATGAAAATAAAATAACTGAAGGTTTCCTACAAAAGCCCTGTTTATGTAAAGCAGGGAGGTACAAACTTGGCAACTTTAAGACATGAGGACTTCAACTCCCAGAATTCCTCAACCAGCTTTGCTGTCCACAAGTCTTAAAGTTGCCAAATTTGGACACCCCTGATTTTCAACTGTTTTGGATTTTCAACTGTAGAGAAGCAAGAGAGGCTATTTAAAGCGAATAGAGTTAGGACTATGAAAACTACTGAGAAATACATATAGTTTATTTATTTTATTTTATTTTTATTTATTTTGTCGATTACATATTAGGTAATATATATAAGTATAAGCATGAATTGAATATAAAAATGAATAC
>JANHFP010003635.1:91415-103787 GCA_032468135.1 Calamaria suluensis
CGGCTTCTCCCTGTGGGGCAGGGCGGACGGTGACGACGGTGGGGGGGGGGAGAAGCGCGCGGAGCGGCTGGCAGCCCCCGCCCACCCCAGGGAGCGAACTGCCCGCCCGCCGGTGGAGGGAAAGCGGCGGGCAGGGGAAGAGAGTGGCGCTCCCAATCCCCGCCCTCCGCTCGGCGGCTGGCGCTGACAGGCCCTGGGCGGGCTGGGCTCGGTCGGCCCCTGCTCCGGCTGCCATGTGCTGGGGCTTCCGGCTCTCCCGCGGCCTCGCTCGCTGGTCTCAATGCTCCTAGGGGCGTCCTGGCTCTGCTCCTCCAAGGCTGCCGCCGCAGAGAAGCGAGCGGCTGAGGAGAAGCGGCGGCGGCGGGCGGCTTGGGGGGGAGGTGGAGGCGGGGGCGGCGGGGGCAACGGCGAGGGACCGCCGCCCGCCGCCGGAGGGGCCATGGACGAGTCGTCGCTGCTGGACTTGTTGGAGTGTTCCGTGTGCCTGGAGCGGCTGGACACGACGGCCAAGGTGCTCCCGTGCCAGCACACCTTCTGCCGCCGCTGCCTGGAGAGCATTGTCAGCTCCCGCCACGAGCTGCGCTGCCCCGAGTGCCGCATCCTGGTGGGCTGCGGCGTCGACGAGCTGCCCGCCAACATCCTCCTTGTCCGCCTCCTGGACGGCATCCGGCAGAGACCCCGCGCCGGCGCTGGGGGCGGCTGCTGCGGGGGCGGCAACTGCGGGCCCGGCAGCCCCAAGTCCCCGGGCAAGGCGGGCCTTTCGGGCGGCGACGGCGGGGACAACCCTACCGCCGCTGGGGCGGGAGGGGGAGGAAACGGCGCGCTGCCCCAGCCGGTTAACCCCGGTGGTCAGCCCGCCGCGGTGGCCACCACGTCCAGCGGCTCCCCGAGTGTGGCAGCTGCGGCCGCTGCAG
This sequence comes from Calamaria suluensis, assembly GCA_032468135.1. Classification (NCBI taxonomy): domain Eukaryota; kingdom Metazoa; phylum Chordata; class Lepidosauria; order Squamata; family Calamariidae; genus Calamaria; species Calamaria suluensis. The sequence goes on from JANHFP010003635.1 coordinate 92,330, forward strand.
CCGCCGCCAGTCTGCGGGAACTCGCCGCCGCCAGCCGGAGCGCCTTGCTAAAGGTAAGTTAGAAGTCAAGTCGCTTCTTTCTTTCTTTCTTTCTTTCTTTCTTCCTTTTCTTCCTTCCTTCCTTCCTTCCTTGACCCGCCCCTTTCCCCACGCTGTTTGTGTCAACCTTTTCAACTCTGCACCATAGAAACACCTTTCTGCACTCGGCGTCCAGGAAGGTGACTATTTGTTATTGGGTTGGCTCCAGCAACTTTGCTGGCTCTCTGGAGTTAAACTTTGATGGTTAGGTGTAGCAGTTTATGTGGCGATCCTAAGGGCGGTAGATGTCCTTGCAAAGACTTCTGTCCATTAAAAGCAAGTTGTGAGCACAGTGTTTTTATTTACTTTTAAAAATTCCTCACCAGGAGGCAAAAGTGGAGCCAGATGCAATGGGGAAAATTGCAACTCCTCTTTCTTTCCATGGCTTTGAGAGCTTCCGCTCAACTCTGTAAATGTCCTTTAATTTTCCTTGACAGCAGCTCTAGGAGGTTCAATTATTCAGAATTGCAGGACTAATAAGTGCATCTGCCAAAGATCCTTTTCTCTGAATTGAATTATAGAGGATTCACTTTGGCATCAGTGACAACATCGTGTTGGTTCTTTAATTTGCCTCGAGCAGTATTTAGCCACCAATACTTGTTTATGTGACATGTAAGCCAACCTCTGCTTTTCTAAAATGAATGCACGTTGACCCTCAACTGCTGGTGATGTAGTAAAATGTATATTAATTGTATACTTAGTTAAGTTGTTACTGTTTCTGAGCCCCCTTTCCCCTATTCATGCTTTGGTCCAAAGAGGATTCTTTGGTCTAAAAAGAATTCTGTGTAATTGTCCTTAGAAAATATCCTTTCGGGTTATACAGTTTGAGGCTATTCTTTATGTCTCTGATACAGTACCATGGATGATTAAATTCTGAAGTAATAGTTTTTCTTTTTAAAGCATTTTTCATAAGAACATATTATTTCTTCTTTCTAACACGAGCACTTCAGAGAGCAAGCTTTTAAAATCATTGATAAGGGTTTGGTCTGGGCAACATTTCTTTCTTTGAAGGAGCAGGGACTTTAAACAAATTCATTTCTTTTAAGTAAAAATCATAATGTTTTAAATAATAGTCAGTGTGTTGAATAGTATACAGTACTGGACTTGGTGGTTGAACAGCTACATGATACAGAAGCTGTAGTAAAACATATGCTACATAAATACAAGTTCCCTGGTACCCCTAATCCCAGCTGTAAGAAATAGTCAGCAAGTGATTGGAAACTCATTTCTCTTCTTCAGACTCCAGAGAGCACCTACCAGTCAGAATAGATAACATTGTGCTGAATGTAAAAAAAAATACACTCTGGTGAAAAGTAGCTTTTGCATGTTCTCATGAAGCAGTAGCATTATTTAATCATCACATACTAAAACTAGTTTTTCCATGTGTCAGGACTACCTTCACATCTCATTATGTAAGGCTCTGGTACATGACCACAATTAAGAGATGCTGCTAGACCTTATAGAAAAAATCAGCATTGGTAGTGCAAGAATGAGTGGTTTCTTGTACATACTGGTGTATACCAAGTGACAAGAGTTGGTAAAAGCCTCTTTTTGTTTGCAGTGACAGACTCGCCTCACTTTTAAAATAACATATTCACTGTCACAAATGTATGGTTGCATGTTTGCTCCCTTTTTCAGGGTAATACTATAACTTTAAGAATCAGTTCATGAACGTAAATGTTTCATTGAAATTATTTGTTTAGCTTTCTAAGTGATTTCGCAGCATTAAATGGAGCTCCTTGTATGTATTAAGCAATATAGAATATAAAGTAGGTGATTGCAAAGAACAGATTTTTTTTCAAATTATATTTATTCGGGGGACTATATCGCCAAATAACTTCTTACTCTATAATTTTCTGGGAATAAATGCTAATTGGTCATTGAAAAGTAGAATTCATCCTAGCCCTTCACCTACTTCCACAGGAACAATTATGAACGGTAGAAGTAGCATGCTTATGCTTACTAAGTGCAAAATTATTATCATTATCATGTTGGATGGAATTTTTATTAAAGAAAATTAAGAAGCAGTTTTTTAAAATTTGATGGCAGCTATCCTTTGTGCATTTGCAGGAAATTAAGTTCATAGTGGTTTTGTAAAGCATAGCTGATAGCTGCTTCTTTGAATTCCTACCAATCCAAACGGTCTTTATGAGGACGCAGAATACATTAACTTACTGTAGCGCATAGCCTTAGACTGTATTGGACTAAGTAATGAGGGATATCGGGATGTGGAATTACCTACGAAAGGAAGTAGAATGTCAGCCATTAGAAGATTTTTTTTATCTCATATCCAGTATGCATTTGTTATGGATGCTTAAATTGGCAATAAATCTCAGAATGGCAAATTATTCCAGATGATCTGATTTCATTGTGCCTATAGCTCTGTATGTCTATTAAGAAATATGCAGTTCTCTCAAAGCAAACTTACTGAATTAAGTAATTAAAATTTCCCTAGGGAAAATTTATCAGTCATCCATCCATGTTATGACCGTAAAGTACAGGTAAGCTAACTAGTTTAGCCATTGTAGGTTACTCTGGGTTACTCCACTTAAAAATGTTTCTCTAGTGTCTTATAGCTGACAGTGACCAAAATTATTTTGCTGCTGTTCTTGTTGTTATTGACATTGTTAAGAAAATCCTGTTTCTCACTTCAGAAATATACAGTTGATAAATATATCTGCCTGAGCCTTCACTTTCCTATACTAGGTTGCCATTGCTGATACTTTTTGTTTACATAAAATCCCAAATCCTATTCTGTTTTTTAATTTAATAAATATTTTCTCTCTGCAAATGAGATGAGTTTTTGATCCTCAGCCTATGCTAGAAAGTACTTACTTTCACCTGACTACTTATTCAATAGTCAACATTTTTAAAAGCCTCATGAAGTCCAAGACATTTAGCATTCATTTGACTTGTATGCTAAAAGGAAACAGCAACAAGCTCTGAATTTGTATTTGCATTTTAATGCTTCATTTTGATAAGGGGATCACTGGAAAAGCAGGATGTGTTTAAAAATATATGCAGCATTCATTAAGCTTGTGTTATTCAGGAATATTGTTCTGTGTAGTCAGTTTTTGTTTGTTTAATAAGACCATGACCTCTCTTTAGGTGAATAAGCACACATTGTGGGTTTTTTTCAAAGGGGGGGGATTTTTTTACCAAAAATTGAATGGAAGAAAAATTATAGTAATTATAGTAGTATTATAGAATATTTTCACACTCAAACATATTTATTTACTCTATATAGTGCCAAACTTCCAAAAGATTCCCAGAATATTACAATATAACTAATACAATTGTAAGATCAATATATAACATAAAATCCATAGAACTGTCATCTCACTACAGTGTCCATTAATGAATGACAACTTTTTGGTGAAAATTATAGATTAAACTCTGTGTAACAACTTTGTGTTTACGGCTTTGGAAAAGTGGTTTGCACGTGTCTCGTTATTGTTGCTATGATTAAAATATGGGGAAAAATTAAAGCTATTTTATTTTTTACTTCCAATTTGAGGCTAAACTTGTACAAATATTGACCCATTCAACTGAATATAGTTACATACTGAGATCAGCCACCAGCTATATATCATTCTTTCTTTCACAAAAGTAAGGTAAAGGTTTCCCTCGCACATATGTACTCGTTGTTTCCGACTCTAGGGGATGGTGCTCATCTCCATTTAAAAGCTGAAGAGCCAATGCTGTCCGAAGACGTCTCCGTGGTCATGTGGCCAGTATGACTAAACGCCAAAGACGCACAGAACACTGTTACCTTCCCACCAAAGGTGGTCCCTATTTTTTCTACTTGCATTTTTACGAGCTTTCAAAATTTCTAGGTTGGCAGAAGCTGATACAAGTAAATGGGAGCTCACCCCATTACACAGCACTAGGGATTCAAACCGCTGAACTGCCGACCTTCCAATCGATAAACTCAGCTGCCTTACCTACTTAAACAGCCTTAGATGGTGATGAATAAAGCTTGAAGCAACATGTTATAAAGGCAGCTATTAAAAGGATATGACAAGAACCCTAATTATTTGGGGGTTACCAGATCCAGGAGAGACATAAACTTCACAATTGCTAAGATGACAGAAAAGAGTTTTCTATATCTTTTTACTACTATCTCGTGATCACCTGGCTTTATGCAGTCTAAAACTAGCAGCCCCAAACTATTCCTTCCAACATGCTTATATCTTTGGGGGGGGCACTAAGTTCATGTTCTTAAAGATTCTCAGTATGTAAAGATACTAGTCTTCTGTGATTGTGAATAATACTGAAATAGTGTCAAAATAATAGCTATATTTGCAATCCTTTTAATTTTTAAACTTTTATCTAAAGTGCAAACTTAAATTCCAAGATTTGTAGTGCTTCTGTTGACTGTCTTCCCAACTGGCTATAATTCAAGAATAGCTCAGGTCTACAAATTAAATGAATGTGATAGATTTGATTAACTCTTGTGATGCTTATTCCCAGAGTTTGCAGGTAGAATACATTAAGTCTATATAGGGATTAAATCTTTTGTTTCAGTAAATAATAATATAGGGATTTTACAATAATGTATTGTTCCAATATGGGCTATAAATCAATTTTATTATTGTTTAACTGGATCTATGACAGATAAAACGTGATGATTAAATAAGATTCATTTTAAAGATAATGTTAACACTAAAAAATAGAAAGTATGGGGAAAAAAGAATAGAAAAAAATAAGATTATAGTAAAGAAAAAATAGTTACTTCCCCCTTTAAATATAATACATTTTACTTCTCTTTTCTACTTTTCTCTCTTAAAATATGAGAAATGATCTCCCATATCTTATCTTATATATAAACAAACCCTTAAAGTCTCATCATTCAGTTCCGATCATCAAAAGCTCATTAAGGGTTGTGTTACCGTAGTTCACAATATAAAATTTTAACTTTAATCAAATAAACCAATTTTATTTTCCTTCCTTTTGTTTTTAATAATTTTAATCTTTATAGCAATCCATTCAAATATTCTAGAACCTGATTTCTTTTCATTCTTTCTTTTCTTTGTTCCCTTGTTCCTTCTGCCAAAATCTTTCAAAGCTTTAACAGGTCTCTTCTTTTAAAAATCCAGTCTAGAAAAAATCCAAATGATTCCTCTGGTTTGTTACTTGCCTTTTGATTATTAATATGTGAAATGGTTTATTTGTATAGTCAGTGTAACATTGTTTTCCACATCCTTCTTGTAGTTTGACATTTTAAAATCCCCATTAAAAATCATTCTCCATTTTGCTTGCTAAAACTTGTTCCTCTCCTGTAAGATCTTTTACATCTCTTTCAGAAGTAAAATCCAGCAAGTTCTGGAGAACGGTAGCAGAAATTTTAAGTAGTTTGGAGAACTGGCAAATACCACTTCTGGGCTGGCCCCAGAGTGGTTGGGAATGTAGATTTTCCAATATCCCTTGCCCAGGAGTGGGGAGAGAATGGGGATTTTGCAGTATCTCTCCCCTGGAGCGGGATGGGAATGGAGATTTTGCAGTATCCTTCCCCTGGAGTAAGGTGGGAATGTAGATTTTGCAGTATCCTTACCCTGCCATGCCCACCAAGCCGCGCCCACAGAACTGGTAGTAAAAAAAATTGGATTTTACCACTGATCTATTTATTGTGGACATTCTTAAAATTAATTGTGGAATCCATTGTTCACAAATATCCAATGCATTCCATGTTAAAGTATTTTGCTCCATTCAGTATTAGCAATTTGCATTTAAATGATCTTCTTTAATTCTAATCTTTAGTTTCTTCTGTTTCCCTGTGGTGTCCAATCTTCAAAGTCTCATACTGTCATGTTTTATTTTAAGAATTCAAAACTACAACATTTCCTCATGGGAAGGATTGTTATAATTATTTTCAAAATCTTATTTCAAATCCATCTGGGCCCTTAGTCCTTCTATAACTTTCCAAAATCAACACTCTAATAATCCCTTTGTTGTTTATTTTTTCTAAGACCCTAAATAAATACTTAAAACTTCTTTCACTAAGGATTGAAGGAAACCCACTCAGTGAATGCCATAAAACTTGTCGTCCTGGGGGTTCTTAATATTTGAAACACAATTAAAAAGTAATTCCAGAAGTGATTAAGAAATGAAGTTCAGTCAAACTTTGTTTCCAGATAGCCTGCATGAGTTTAGTTGAAATCCCTCAACATCCAACTGCTCAATTTGCAAGTCAACTGCAAATGCTTTGGTCTACTGTCTAGTACCAAGGAACAGCTACCTGGAGATCCGCTATGGGGATCTCACAATCTCTCCTTTCTCCAGAAATTCCACTTACTTGGATCCAACAGTTGGTTACAATCTCCATTGAAATGTCGTCCTCACTCCTTCAGAAATATTTAGGTCACCATGACCTACCAGAAGCTTGTGACTCTTGGAACCATTTTTCCGTCAGATTTTCTTTTCTTCTACTAACTGAGGAAGACTTTTGCCTTTATTTATTTACATTTGGAGTGAAGCCATATTTTGTGCTGTAAAATTTATGTTATAACAAATGATCTGCAATTCTGCCATTCCCCTAGAGTTTATTAACAGTTGTCACCATGCCATGGGATCTGGTTATGGTATGAAGTCTTCTGGATGACTGTATTCATTGATGCATGGCTTGCACTTTTCTGCTGTTTTTGTTTTATGTTTTCAGTTTGTATTTAATGTAGTTATTCTTTTATTGTTACCCGTATTTTGTTCGGTAGTTGTTTTAATTGTAAGTCTTCTAGAGTCACAAAAGTGAGATGGGCGACTATAAGATTTGAATTGCTTAATAATTAATCCTTGGAATGTTTAATTTACTTTAGTTTTTAAACTCTTGATGTTCACAGATAAAGTTATATATTATTCTCATACTTCCTGGATCTCATTTTTTTTACTACATATATGATGCACATAAATATATTTTGAACATTTAATATGGTGCCCCAAAATGCACTGCATACTGTTGCAATCTATGATTGCCTTTAGCAATAAAATGCAGTTGACAGAAGTTAGAGGCATTTCCCTGTTATGTTAGAAATATGACAAAGCAACCTGTAGGAACTGAACAATCTAAAGCTTTATGAAGAAGTCAATGTGCTTAAGATTTTTGCAATTCCTGGTTTAAAGAATTACAAGTCTGATAAAAACTCTGATAAAAAAGACTGGTTGATTTATTGCTATTATAGTTTGCCAATGTATGAGGATAAACCAGTATAGAGTATGGATTATAAATAAAGTAAAATAAATTTTTAAAAAGTGTTTGAAATTTTCTATACAGATAGTTTCCAAGATGGAGTATAGTTCATATTTTCAAAGCCTTGTGCAGTCCTGTCAAAGGAGGGCTTTTCTGGTAGGCCTTTGGAAATTAGCTAATCTGAGTTTGATAGGTACCAGAAATCGAAGTGAAGGATAAATGTGCATTGGTTATACATTTAATATTATTACAAAAATGCTGGATTATTACTCCTGTTTTATAGTATACTACTTAGTGTCTTTTTGGATTACAGTGGTATAAAAATCTTAAATACACAAATAACAAGGTGATATAAGTTAACTCTTACTGAACATTTTCTAACATATCAAATATGTAGAAGTATTTTTCTGTGGTGTGAATCACATATTAAGATCAGAAAGCTAATTTCACATGGTTTATGTAGCCTTCCTTTGGTTTTCCAGGGCATGAAATTAATGTCTGTTGTTCCAATCCTACAAATAAATAATATCACCTTCCTATAAATATTATTACTGGCCTATGAACCAGCAGTAATTCCTCTAATGCCTCTAACTACTATAGAACTTCAGAAGCACAGTAAATTCTGGATCAAATCGATCTGATGTAAGATACTTGAATAAACTACCAAGAAGCATCCCAGGATCAATAAATTCATTTTTTACTACTGGTATTTTACTGTACTCTTATCTATATTTGGAGGGAATATCACTTCCACATATTTTGCAAATATAGTTTGATGAAGAGATTTACTGAATCCTACATTCAGTCAAAACTATTTCACATTCCTGACAGTATTGTATCTAGCTCATTGTTTCTCAATCTCAGAAACTTAAAGATGTGTGGGCTCCCTACTCCCAGAATTCCCTAGCCAACATGGAGTTGGGAGTCTACACATTTTAAAGTTTCTGAGTTTGAGAAATACTGAGCTAACTGGAGTCAGCTCTCCTATCATTGGTCCTAATGCGGCATCATACTAGGTCTCAACAATGCATGTCAATCTAGGATCAAACATGATATGAAACATTTATTTTTAATTCTGTAAAATCAGGTGACACTAGCTTGCCAAAGATATATTTCATTTCAGAGAAATCCATTTATTTCAGTGTTATTGCTTTGGTGATTAAGTAGAACTCATTAATGAACAACACATAAACATTCTAGGATAAACATTGTGTTCCATTTGCTGTTTATAGCTAAGAAGAGATGGAGATGAAATGACATAACAAACCATTTAAAGTAGTTTTCTGTGTTAGCACTAGAACAAAATGAATTCATGCTATGAATGATTTTGTAATTTATTATTGTATCCGAGGAATGCAATTTTGTACAAACCGATTGTGTTGTGAATTTCCCATAAGATTTACAAGAGATTATTTACATTTGTTTTCCTATTATGACTACTTTTGCCAGGTTCAGGTCCTTATCATTTAATTGGGAAGAATAAGGTAGAAGGCTCTGCCAAGTCAAGATAACATATGTCCTATATACTACATTTTCAGAAGCCAAATATTTGTTTTATTCAGAGCCATTTTGAATATAGTTTTCTCTTTTCTGGTTTAAGAAGAATGAGTTTATTTAAAAGGTGGAAGCCTGTAAACAATATTTATCAACATTTCCCCAGAACTCAAAAGCTGTATATAACTATTTAACCATGGACTCATCATCACATTTCCTAATTGTAGCATAAACATATCTTCCTAACAGTGGTGGGTTGCTACCGGTTCTCATTGGTTCAGGCGAACCAGTAGCAGCGGCAGTGGGAGGTTCCACCCACGCGCCGGATGTCATCAAATACACTCTGTACATGAGCAGAAGCTTCTGCGCATGTGCGGAAGTGGTGACTGTGTGAGCAAAGCGAGTGTGCACATGTAAACAAACTGGTAGCAAAGGTAAGTGAACTCATCCCTGCTTCATAACCATTTTTTATTTTATGACCTCATGGCTTTGCCTTATCTTAGCCCCAGACCACAGTTCAAGCAGGTCAGTCATCTTTCTTGTTCAATTTTTCTAACACAATTTTTGCTTCACAAGTAATGTGGGATCTGTTTTCTTCCTTTTATGCTGTTGTGGGCACACCATCTCTCATAAACACAAGATCTAACTCTTTCACTAAAATGACTAAATATCAACTTCTGGACAGTTGCTTTCTTTTACATTGCTCTGAAACTGTTGACAACATTACATGTCTAGATATTGAGCAGTTTATAGCCAAACTTTCCAGTTTTCCTCAGCAGCTTCATTATAACATGATTGTAACAATATGCCTCATAAATTATGGAATAATTTAGGAGGCCCCAGATTATTTTGAATAAGGCCACCAGAAGTCTAGCCATGACACAACGATGGCAGATGTTGCCCTAATTTATTTATTTATTTTGTCGATTACATATTAGGTAATATATATAAGTAGAAGCATGAAATGAAATACATAAAGTGAATAAAAATAAAGAGAACATTAGGACAGGGACGGTAGGCATGCTGGTGCTCTTATGCACACCCCTTACAAGATCTCTTAGGAATGGGGTGAGGTCAACAGTAGACAGTCTTTGGTTAAAGTTTTGGGGGGGTTGGGGAAGAAAACACGAGTCAGGTAGTGCATTCCAGGCATTGACCTCTGTTGCTGAAGTCATATTTTCTGCAGTCTAGTTTGGACCGGTTCACTTTAAGTTTGTATCTGTTGTGTGCTCTTGTATTATCTGGTTGAAGGTGAAGTAGTCCTTGACAGGTAAGACATTGTAGCAGATGATTTTATGAGCTATGCTTAGGTCGTATCAAAGGCGGCGTAATTGTACTATTCCATGGTAAATGCTTATGATGGCTTTAACTGATGTTCTTTTGGATTCAATTATTGTTGAATCCAACTTATTGTCCTCCAGCAGAAGGGACGCTTTTCTCATTTCTTTCAACTTCTCTTAAAATCATAGGGAACTTCAAAATCCACCGAAGAATAGAGGTTGTATGGGCCTGATTTGACCCATGTTCCCCATTGCATTCCCATTCCAGGACATTGGTCAGGCCTTGCAGTGGACCACTAGCTCCCTCTGGAATAGGTTCAGGCCAGACTAATCAAATAGGTCTCTGCAGAAAAGGTCTGTTAACTGAGTCAAGCACTAGGACTTGAAGGTGACAATAAAGTAACGTGCTAATCTTTTATCTCTTCTCACCTATCCCCTTTGTAATGGAGTCTATCCACTTTTCTGCAGATGTCACCTTCTCTTTTCTTTTTAGCTTTCCCGGCATTACAGACTTTTCAAGAGTGTCAGGCTTTCACAAAACACCTTAGAATGCATTCAAGAGATTTATTCATGGATCCACCATTGTCACTGTTTCAGCAGAAAAATTGACTTATAGATTTTAATCTTGCATAGCTGTAAACGACTCATTTTTGTCTTATGCTAAACCCTTCACAGATGAATTACATTGAGTATTTTTTAGCAATGAAGGTTAAATTGGCACTGCTACTTTCAGAACAATTTGAATATTCTTTGCAATTCATTAATCACAACTACTGGAAGTCAGGAGAGAAAGCTGTAAAGCTATTGCATCAAAGATTGAAAGAACAAAAAATAACATTTATTTATCATGGCTTCCATTACCATGGAAACCATGATAATGGTGGTTAGTTAAATAGTAATAAGCTATTTGATTCCATTTTTGTTAATAGTTATATACATTGGAGACATTTGTAATTGTAAACTCTCTGAGGTAGATCAGATTAGGAAACCAATGCCATTTGAATCAAAATTTCTTTTATTGTATAATAACAAAATCTTGCAAGTCTGTATTCATTTTTGCTTTCCTGTCCTTTATCTCTTTGTAAACAAGGCATTTACATGTTACATTCTTGCCTCAGACTCACATGCCTTTTAAATAGTAGAGATCGTCTATAGCAGGGTGTCAAACTCACAGGGTCACCTTGCCATGACATGACTATTGTAATATTTCCCCCCTGTCATGGAGCTAAATTCGATGGGCGTGGCTAAATTCAATGGGCATGGCTAAATTCAATGGGCGTGGGCTACACATGACTTATCCGGCCTGCAGCCCACCAGCCCACCTGTTCTATAGTGTATCTACCCATCTGTCTTTTTATCTATTTACTTATACATCTATCATATATATATATATATTAAAAATATCAGCAGAAAAACAATTAAC
>JANHFP010003637.1:13897-25328 GCA_032468135.1 Calamaria suluensis
CTGAGAGACTAATTAGGCTGTACAGATGAAGAAGGAAAAGATGGAGTAGAATTTTTGTTCATATTTGAGTCTGGCCTCTACATTTCTGATGTATGGCCCTCAACACAGGATGTATCATTTTAAAGAAAAGAGGTGTCATCTGATGGAAGATAAGAAACTCAAGTACATCCTCCCTCCTTTTATCTATATACTATTGACCACTAATAATTTATATTCTGAGTTCTTTCCATTTCCATTCACTCTTAGTAGCTTTGTTTCTTTTCTTTTAAGGATCATTGGTTTGCTATAAAGAAGGCTATGAAGGAAAGCAGCTCAGCCTGTAACAATATTCAAGCAGCTGGAAGGTCAGTTATACGTGTTTACAATATTTTTAAAATTCTGTTCAATATGGAAACACTGGTATCTCTAGCTGTCTCCACCGCATTGGACTAAGAGTGATCCCAGAGGCCTGACCTCACCAGCAGTAAGAGCTGACTACCCTGCTTTGGTTGGTTGTAGCATAACTGGAGGTTGATTCTTGGGACTGATTCAATTAAAAGCTGGCTTCCTTGAGAGCCACTTTTGGTCTAGTCTAGTGGTTAAGGCACCTGGTCATGAGTTGAAATCCTGCCTTAGCCATAAAAGCCATTTGAGTGGCCTTGGGCCAGTCACTGTCTCTCAGCCCAACTCACTTCACAGTTATGAGTTATTGTGGGGAAAATAAGAGGAAGGAGGAGTATTAAGTATATTTGTCGCCTTGAGTTGTTTGTAAAAATAATAAAGACGGTATACAAATAAATAAAACAATTGGCAAAATGAGGTCAGTGCTGTTGGTCTGTTCCCATCAGTAGTTGCTAGTAGTTTCTTAGAGCCATTTGCAGACAGTGTAGCCGTTTTGAACAGGAACAGAAAGAAAAACCACCTCAAAGAGCATATTCTTCAATCAATATACAAAGTAAAGAGAAGACAAGAAAGCAAAAAACAAGACAACTGAATGGAGGTCTATGCATCCTTGGAATTTAAGTGTGACTGTAATAGGTTGCTGTTTAGCAATTAGTGTAATTGCAGGATTACTGGTCTGGAACCAAAGCAAAATGTGTTGTGACCTTGCTCAATATCTATCACATAAATTTAACTTCTAGCCTAATATCCTATTAACAACAGAGTCCCTCATGCCATATCAACGATCAACATTGGCATCACTGCACCAAATATATTAGAACATGAGTCTTATTAGATCAGGCTTAAGGATGGCCTACCAGATGTTTTCCATGACAGCCAACCAGATGGTTTGAGATGCCTACAAACAAAACATGAAGATAATAGCCCCTTTTTTGCATTTACCTCCTTTTCTCCTTACCCCAGCATTTATATGGGTGATTTCAGGGAGCTGTTGTTTTCAAAAGGTTCTTATTCCTTTTAAAGTCATTGACTATAATACCATATTCAAGTCTTGTGACATTTCTGTAATAGTTCTGTGCGTTTATGAGTGAATCTGCTTTCATTATTCTGAATACTGGCAATTTAAGTGAATTGCACTAAGCTAAAGTCTTGGAGAATTTTGTGTAAATGCTCTCAAAGTTAATCTGCTTTATACATACTGTATATTCCAATTTCTTCATGATGTTGGATCCCTTTTTCTGTGCCTTTTCCAGAAATGCACAGAATTCAAATATACTCATATCACACATGTATTATTAAATATTATTTATTTATAGCAAGTCCTTTTAAGTTGTGAGTGTACATAACAAATTATTTATATAATGCCACAACTTCAAAACAAACAAATCTGTCCTTTTACTGAATGTAATACAAAAATAGATTTTGCCCACCTCAGCAATATCTATCTAGTAAGAGACTCAAATTTTAATGTTAACCTCTTACCCTTGGATTGATCTTACTAACTTAAATATAAAGCTGAAAGACCAACAATGCCATCAAATATGAAGGTTTCTTACATTATTTTGTTAATATTGCATTAGCATTTATTTTGATAGTGCACTGTAGTATGTGAGAAATCACATAAAGTGAGAGGACCGTTCCATTCCATTCTGGGACTGTTTACAGCAATTGAAGTATCTCAAAAAGCTGAACAGGATCTACGGTCTACCTAGATAGAACCTGAATTACAACCCCTACAAAATCCCAGGATTACAGAAGTTAACATCCTGGAAGTATATAATGGCAAATGACATCCACATTGTTGCTATATACGTTATGTAGGTCTAACGTCACTAAAAATTGTACTACATGTACCTTATTATTCCTTTCTTTACTTCTCACACAAACCCCTATATTATTTTTGCAATGTTCATCAACATCTCCCACATAAATTCTCTTCCTGCCTGCCACCCTTCCGTCCCTCTCATGCATAATTCCTATTCCTTAAGAAAATATGAGTTGGGCTATATTACCAGTACTGTTCATTATTTGGAATTCCTTATCTAAAACTCATGGGGAAATTATCTGGAAGACCCTTTATAATTTTTTCAGATGAATATTCAGTTGGAAAAGGAAAATTTATCCTTTTCATTACTGTTGCTCAGAGCTCATTTGTTCAATGAGGTATGGTAACATTCCAATATATCTTTCACTATCAATTCAGTTTTTGTCAGTAGCCTCATTTTATGCATAACCTAATATGCATTACTTTGATATTACTAATCTGATCACATTTTCTGCTTTGTTGCATGTACAACTTTCCTGGAGCACAAGTTGATTTCTCTTTTAGCAATCTAGAAATGCAAAATGATTGGCTCTTGCGGGTCTTGCCCCAAAGAATTTGTAATCCTTATTCAACACAATGGAGACATCAAACAAAAGGGAACCAGAATTCAATAAACAGGAGCAACAAAGGAATAATATATGCAGTATATTTATATTAATTCTGAGGCAGTACATATCATTACTCGTTTTTTTAAAGGTAACAGCCAATGTTGTTTTAAATTAAAGAGACTGACAGTCATTTCAAAAATTAAATAGTCCCAAAACATTGTTAATGGGAAAGTTCCCTAGATACTATAGAAACATAAATGAGTACTTCCATATTGCCAGTAATAGCAATATGCTAAGATGTAAATCAAACTATAAACATTTGGTTTTTAAATATTTTGATCAGTTGATATAGATTTGGTGAACATATTCTTTTACATGCTTATTCCTTTTTCATTTATTTTAATTCTTCCGATTCCTACACATTCTTCTGATGTGCTTTTCCCTTTATTGCATTTTATACAGAGATACTATAAATGTCTTGCTTGGAAATATTGGCACTTGGAGGGCTAATGCCTCTCACAGGTCTAGTTAACTCTCCTGCATTTAAACAGATTGGCAATTTAAAACATTTTTCCAAGAGAACTTCTTCCAGTTTGTGAACCCAGTCTTTCAAAGATAGAATAATCCTATCCAGAACAAGCCAATTTATAATGTCATCTCAAACTTTGTTTTGACAAACACCTTCCAGTTCTCTGGATATAAGTTTAATTAATATACCATGATTGAACTAAGGTAATGTTCATAAAGAATACTGTATAAGTAGTTTCCTTGGGGTCTGAGGATCAAGAATGAGAGATATTGTCATTTGCTGCCACAGTGCTCTGTATCAGGGGTCTCCAAATTTGGCAACTTTAAAACTTGTGGACTTTAACTCCCAGAATTCCTCAGCCAGCTTTGCTGGCTGAGCAATTCTGGGAATTGTTCACATTAAAGTTGCCAAGGTTGGAGAAGCCTGCTCTATATATTCTTTGACAGACAGCTACTGGAAACTACCATTGACTCCTCTGTTTTGGATTGTACTGGCCTGTAAAAGTCGTGCTCTCCGATTTCTTGATTGTTATTCAAGAATATTTTTTATCCTAGCTTTCACGTGTCATACTCCCCTCCTTTCATTCAATTTCTCCAATTTTAGAGACTGTCTGGAGCCCTGGACATATCCCTGTAGGTTTTTTTGTATGATTGATGTAACATATAATGGTTTCTATAACCTTTCATAAAAAAGACTTTGAGAATTCAAAGTACAGCCTGATAAAAAATTAAAGATTTGTAAAGAAAAGATTTTAAGGGGGTAGTAAATTTTAGAAGGAAAATATTGCCAAAGGGTTGATGAGGCAGATTTCTGTTTTAAGAAGCCATACTGATTCTTCCTTGTCTGAATTTTTCTTTCTTCTATATATTTACTTATTCTAGCTTTAGTTATATTTTCCAAATGTTTAAGCAGAGTAAACATTAATTTAATTAGCCTATAAAGTGTTGGCTCATCCACTCCAATTTCTTTATAAACAACTGGATTGTGCAAACATATCTTCCTTTCATTGAATGGATTTCAAGGGAGATATGTCTTTGCATTATTATCATAAATGGATGGTATATACAACACCAGGGGTCTCCAAACTTGGCAACTTTCAGACTTGTGGACTTTAATTCCCAGAATTCTTCAGCCAGACATTAAAGTTGCCAAGTTTGGAGATCCCTGTATAAGACCAAAGAGATCAAGAAAAAGACATTTCTATAGTCAACATGAGGAGACACTAACAATATAGAGGTAGTCCTCATATAGCAACTGCCTCATACAGGGTCCATTTGCAGTTGTGACAGTGATGAAAAGGTAGCTTTGTGACCAGGGCCGGATTTTCCTATAGGCTAACTAGGCTTCAGCCTAGGGCCTCAAGATCAAGAGGGGGGCCTACATTCAAATTGTTAGCAAAATTAAAATTGCACTATTCTAAAAACAGTGAACACTAAAACACTGGATGTATTGTATTATCTCTCATGTAATTTACAAACCTAAACATGGGAGGTGAAAGGGCCTCATAAGTGGAATAGCCTAGGGCCTCTTTTCATCTAAATCCGGCCCTGTTTGTGACCAGTCTTTGCATTTACAATCTTCACAGGTCTGTGAAGCAACGGAAAGCTGAAATACTGTAAGCAGTTAGTGTCACTTAGCAACGGCTTTGCTTAATGACCATAGTGTTGGCTTTGCTTAATGACCAAAGTGTTAAGTTCCAATTGTGATCCCTAAATGAGACTACCTGCATGGGGATTATTTCCATGGGCAATAAAACATTGCAACACAAAGTATCCTCAGAGAGGCCTTTTTTTAAAAAAAAAAAGAGAGAGAGAGAGAGAAACCTGAAATTCATACAATGAATCACACACACAAATGGTATCCGGCTATTGGAAATTCAAATATTGATTATGCATGAAAACAAAAGTTGGGATATGACGCTGATCAGAGGCAGTATTTATCGTTTTTCTCCAAGTATTCCAGCCACATTCTTGATTTCCTAAACTTGGATTTATGATAGGGCTTCCTGTAGGTTGTGACAGGGGAAAGATAGGGGAAAGGATTCCTCCATTATTTCCCAGGTACTATTAATCCATTAAAAGGGGAGTTATTGCTTCTAACTGTCTTGCACCCTGAACCAGGGACACCTTCTGCCTTTCCAGAAGGCCTTTTTAAAATCATTCCCGTGTCCACGGGTTCACACACAGGGGTTTAGAAAGTTGAAGCACGCCACGCCGCGGGAGTGGGGGGGGAGGACTTGTGGCTCTTGCCCAGGCCAGACCCGAAGGAGGCGGGGAGCCTCGGCATGCCCCCGTTACTCATCGGGAGTTTCACGCGCGCCGCAATCGGACGAGGCGGATCAGGTGAGAGCCCCCCCCCCCTCGGAGCTTCGGCGCCTCCAACCTCGCTTCTCCCTGGACGGCCGAGGGGGGCTCCGGCGCCGCAGAGCAGGAGGAGGAGTTGTTCAAAAACCTCGGGGGGGTGAGCTATAACTTGTGGTGCTGGAGAAAGAGAGGCGAGGGAGCCGCTGAAACAGGGTGCCCACACCTGCCGTCCGAGAAGCAGCGCGATCCACGCTGCCTGCCCCGCCCCGGTTCTCCCGAGAGGTCAGCCGGTCGGTCCCCTCCCCACCCCCGACCCGCTTACCGGCTCTGATAAAAGTTTTTGAGAGGAACCGAGCTTGACCGTCGACGGCGAGGTTAGGCGAGGCGAGCAGGACGAAGTTTGCCGGTCCCGCAACCTTTTGCCTCGCGATGCGCCCTGGAGGCGCCGAGAACCGACGCCAGCCCGGTAGGTCCAAGCCGGGAGAGAACGGGAAACGGCGCCGTCCTTCTTGGGTCAGGGTCCCTGAGACTCCCCGGGTGAGGGGGGGGGGGTGCGTGGGCACAAAAGTCCCGAGCTGAGTTTTCCGGGGGCCTCGTCGTGGCCGTTCGTGGAAAAGGGAGCCTTCGCGGCTGCATTTGGGAGTCCGCTCGGCTCTCGCGCCCGGGCTAAGAGAGAGCGAGCTGGGGACACGCGCGGCCGGCAGCCTCTCCTCGCCTCCATCCCTACCTCGGATGGTTTGTGCCCTGTCCGGTTGGGAGGGTCGCTTTGGGGAAGTAAAGGGAGTCCGGCCTCACCCGGGATCACCCAGGCGGACAAAACGGGACAGAGGGTAAGTACGCCTGAGGAATAAACGCGAGCGAATTCTGTAAAGTTTCGACGAGGCAGGAACTAGGGAGCTCCCAAATATTCCCCGCTTCAAAGGCGTTGGGGGGGGGGGGCGCTTCAGAGAAGCTCAATATCCGAAACTAAATATTCACCAGTTCCGGATATTCTCAGATAGCCTGTTATCTGGCTGGAGCGAATGCCTTTTGGAAATACGTAACTAATTGACTGTATTCATTTTTGCACATGTTTTACTCAAATTCTTTATATTAGTATCCAGTAATTAGAGTTGTTCTCCTCCAAAATTGTTAGATTCATTCATGTACCTGAAAACTAAGAACTTTTACTAGTTCTGCTGTATATATATTATCTGAATTACAACAATCCATTCATATGCTACTTTATTTATTTATTTTTTATTTATTAATTTTGTCAACAAGTACAAGGAAACAACTAACAATATAAACATAGAATTTGCCACAAAAATGGCACAATTAATGATATAAATAGGCAAAACATAACCATAAACACATGGGATGATTACAAGTAGATGGGAACAGTAAGATAGGGATGGTACGCACGCAGGTGCACTCATGCATGCCTCCTTAAGGACCTCTTAAAAAGCATGAAACGTCCATGGTAGACAGTTTAAGGGAAAAGGTATAGGGGATTAGTGAGACTAACAACAGGATCAGATAGGGTGTTCCAGACATTTATAACTCTACTGCAGAAGTCATACTTTCTACAGGCTAGATTAGAGCAATTTACATCGAATTTGAATCTATTGATAGCCCTTGTGATGTTGTGGTTGAAATTAAAATACTCATTTACAAGTAGGACATTTTGGTAAATAATCTTATGAACTAAGCATAGATCAGAACATAGACAGCATAGTTCAAAGCTGTCCAGACCTAACATTTCGAGCCTGGTGGTATAGGGAATTTTATTTTGAGCAGAAGATTTGAGTGCTCTTCTAGTAAAATATCTCTGGACCCTCTCTAATGCATTGATGTCTGAAATACAGTGAGGGTTCCAGGCAGATGAACAGTATTCCAGTATAGGTCTGGCAAATGGTTTATATGCCCTAGTTTGAAGTATAGCGTTACCAGAGAGAAAACTTCATAAAATAAGATTGACAACTCTTAAAGCCTTTTTTGCAATGATGTTACATTGAGCTCTGGGACTTAGATCTTTTGAAGTGAGTATTCCTATATCTTTGACTTATTATTAACTCCAGTGAGTTTGCATTCTTGAACTGCTTAACTGAGAATATTTAATAAATTATGAAAATACTCAGAAGGATTTTTAAAAATGTTATAGGCAAACCAAACATATTATTTCTGCTTCCATTCATGCTTTTTGCTACATGAATTGCACATTTACTTTTTTTTACTCAAAGAAATTGTTTCTTTCTCTGGATAAAGTACTTTAAAGAAGACATATTGAACCACATTGGGACTGGTCTGGACTGGTTTGCAATACTTTCACCTTAACAGCAAATGTTAATATTTATCAGATGGACTTTGAGAATAGCTTGAATTGTTGCTCTTGATGGAAACTCTTTTTATTTATGATTCTGTAAATCAGATTTTTGATCGGGATTCCATCTCTTATTTTAAAGTGTAAATACTATAAAATAGTAAGAAACATCTGCCACTGACTTACATTACAAAATTGACTTAACAAGTTAACAGTAACAGAGTTGGAAGGGACCTTGGAGGTCATCTAGTCCAATCCCCTGCTCACACAGGAGACCTGTACTAGGGATTTGAATCGCTGAACTGCTGATGTTTATCATAGACAAGCTCAGTGTCTTAGCCAGTGAGCTACCTAGTCAAGGTCTATAATTCCTTTTCTCAGGCCAGCCTTGGAAAAGTGTATGATCTATCAGTCTGTGCAAAATGCAATACCTACACCAGTGGTTCCCAAAGTGGGTGGTACTGCACCCTAGTAGGGTGGTGGTTATTGTGGTTGTGCTTGTTTGTTGGTCTAACTGAGGCGTTGTTATTTTAAAGGTTGTTGTTTTTTGTGAGATTAGATAGAGGAGAAATCATGATCATAGGTATACTATAAATAAATAGATTGTGTCAAGTTGTGGCATAGTCACTGAGGAAATACTTAGGAAATACTGGGATGACTTAGGGAGGTGGTAAGAGGCAAAGGGGCAGCAGGGGGTGGTAAGAGGCAAGGGGGGTGGCAAGGGAGAAGTAGGAGGCAACGGGTGTTCACAACCCACATCTCTTTCTTCCCCCTGCTGTGGCTTCCTGTTCGAAGATCCCACCACTGGCTGCCCCGCCACTCACAGTCACTTCTCGTCTGACTGGAGAAGGGAAGGGCAGGGGGTGGAGATTCGCTCCATTTCTAGAGCGGGAGCGAAGCTTCATTTGTTGCTAGGTCTTGTGAGTGTTTCTTCAGGCCAGGGGTGAAATGTAAAAAGGGTTGCCACATGTTCTGTGGGCGTGGCTTGGTGGGAGGGGTCATGTGACTGAGTGGGTGAGGCTTTGAGTGACATAGAGTTGGCCATGCTCACTCAGTCACAGGAACCTCCCCCCAACCCACCCCCACAGAACTGGGTGGGGAGCACTGAGGATGAATTTGTAATACCAAGGGGGGGGTGGACTGAAAAAGTTTGGGAACCACTGACCTACACTGTGATCTTCAGATGCTACGTCGGCAGAGGTCATAAGCTTTTTCCTTGTTTCTGAACAAAAAGGGCTGGTGTGACCTCTATGACAATGATATTCATGTCTTCATAGATTTTATTAAGATTGTACTCCATATTTCTGTCCAATCTGAGCTAGGGCTGGCAGGCATACACAAAAAGGCTTTGTGAGAGGTTGTAGAGTCTGGGAGAGCAACGTTAGATGTTAACAATCAAAAGATAGGAAATTAGGTCTTTTGGTACCTATTCTCATAAATGGCAAATTTTATTTATTTATTTTCCAGGTGGAAAATAACCTGGAAAGAGACTCTTCAAAATATTCCAAGAGACCCCATGAACTCATTCATAAATGAAGATGAAAAATGCCTGTGATAATTCCCAAGATTTTGTCTTGGATGTTTGTAGAATTTAATCCTCACCAATTGTATCAGGCTTTTGAAAGGCCTCTGGAACAGGGTTCTCCAACTTTGGCAACTTCAAGACTTGTGGACTTCAACTCCCACCAAAGCTGGCTGAGGAACTCTAGGAGTTGAAGTCCACAAGTCTTAAAATTGCCAAGGTTGGAGAGCCCTGCTCTGGAAGGTATCATTCAGGTCACTGAACAATCTGCCTTGGCAGACATGGCTAGTTAATTATCCCACTTTTATTTTTATAAAGAACTCAAGACAGTAAACATGCCTAATTCTCCTTTTCCTCCTACAGTATTTGCTCCACAACAACAACCTTGTGAAGCAAGTTGGGATGAGAAAGTGACTGGCTCAAAGTCATCCAGCTGGCCTCCATTCCTAAAGCAGGATTAGAACTCAAGAGTCTCCTAGTTTGTAGCCTTAACCATTGAACCAAGTGGTCTAGCGCTTGAAAAAGCACCTTTGAGTAAATCATGCTGGTTTATTAAGTGGGACTGAACTAATTTTAGGACATTTTCTGTGGAAAATCTGTGGTTGTTAAGCAAACTCATTGTTCACAGGATGCTGTGAATGGCTGTAAATATGGGCCAATTGCTAAGTGCCCAAAATGCAGTTATGTGATTGTGTGTGGGAACTTCGGATGCAGGTCATATGCACATTTTGGGAGATCTGTTGTAATCATCAAGGACTACCTGTACAGTAATCAGTAATGCCCATTTTTATGAAAGGCTCCAACTGGATTCCTTCTGATTCTTTTCCTGACAAAGTGACCTCTAAAAGGTTACGTCTCTTATTGCAGTCAACAGTTGATGCCAATATGAATATACTTCGAGTTTGGGGAGGAGGCCTATATGAGCAAGATGAATTCTATGAGATCTGTGATGAACTAGGAATCATGGTAAATCCCCCCCCCAAAACAACAACAATAACAACAACAACCATTTGTTAGTAGCAACTGACTTCAAGTGTAGTAGCCCAAATATTGTTTTCTGAATTAAGTGTAGCCTTTGGCTGCACAATAGTTGCCCATTCCTCTAGTAAAACCACAGGTAACAGTTTAATCCAGGGGATGGAAGGTGAATTCTACTGGAACTGATCTAAAATTTAGCACTGTATGTCTAATGCACCAGTGTGGGAATGCTTAACCAGATTAATCAGTCTACTCTTCTCCTGCGCAGCAGTTTGTGAATATGCTGAAGAAACAGAAACCCCCGGTGCTTTAAATTTACTGAATCTGTGCTCACGTGGGAAAGATTGCACACTTAAACAGTTCGTATGTCTCCTTGCTCTGAAAAATGCAAAAGGAATAAAACCAAAAGTAACTGAGTAGAAAAATGCAGAAGTAGGAGAATGAGAAGCATGTTCATGTTTCCTGTTTAGTTTTGGTCTTCTTGGCATCTAAAATGTTTGTGGTTTCTAACCTGTATTATAACTAGACGCTCACTGTGACGGTTCTTTTTGACTTTTGAGATATATTAATAGCAATAGCACTTACATATCACTCCACGGTGCTTTTACAGCTCTCTCTAAGTGGTTTACAGAGCCAGCCTATTGCCCCCAAACAATCTGGCTCCTCCTTTTACTGACCTCGGAAGGATGGAAGGCTGAGCCAACCTTGAGCCTGGTGAGACTCAAACTGCCAAAATTAAGTTAAGGCCAATAGAAGAGAATGTATCTAACTCAGGGTTAACCTATGAAATCCTTGGTGCTCTCTGAGATTGGCTGTTTGCTTGCAAATGTTTTGTTACCAGGCTAGGTAACACCTTTAACAAGTCTGGTAGCAAAACATCTGCAATTAAAAAATCAAGCTCAGAGAGGTCCAAGGATTCCACAGATATGTTAACGCCAAATGCTGTAAAATATAATTTAGGCATCAGAAGATAATCGAAAGCTTTAGACCAGAGGTCTTCAAACCTGACCGCTTGAAGGCTTGTGGACTTCAACTCCCAATTC
>JANHFP010003637.1:98509-116554 GCA_032468135.1 Calamaria suluensis
GAGCTCTTGTCACCACTCTTGCTGCCGCATTCTGTACCAGCTGCAACTTCCGAGTGCTACTCTCTGGTAGCCCCATATAGAACGCATTACAATTTATATAAATTGCAATTTATATAAATATAAATTACAATTTATGTAATTTATTTCAATTACAACTTACCTAAGGTGAGAGTGGGTGGGTGCTTGTTTTTGCTTAATTTTCTATTTTTCTTAGGAACAGTAAATATAAGTACAGGTAGTTCTTGATTTACAACCACAACTGAGCCCAAAATTTTTGATTTTAAGTGAGTTTTACTCCATTTTATGATCTTTCGTGCCTCAGTCATTCACTGTAGTTGATAAGTAACCTGGTTGTTAATTGAATCTGGCTTCTCCATTGACTTTGCTTGTCAAAAGATTGCAAAAGGTGATCACATCACCTTGGGACACAGCAACAGTCATAAATATGAACCAGTTGCCCAGCATTTGAATTTTGATCACATGCCATGAGGATGCTGCAAAGGTGGTAACTGAAAAATTGTCATGTCACTTTTTTCAGTGCCGTAGTAACTTTGAACAGTCACTAAATAAATTGTTGTAAATCTAGGACTTAAAATGTATAGGACATGCAAGGTTCACCTTGGAGAATTCTGCTCAGGACTTTCATAAGCTTAATTAAGAATTTTCGTTTATCAAAATCATTGTTTAAAATTGCTTCTAAATAAACAAACATTCTGAAGATAGAAAATCAGTACTCATTATGTTTGAATAGTGTGATGAGACTGGTCTAAGTTTATGCTTTCAGAGCAGACAAATACATTAGCTTTAAGAGTAATCCAAGTCTTGATGCTCAGTAGTTGCAGGAAGGAATATATAAAATCTATTAGAATGGTATATAAGCCATCTACCTTCTCTTAAGCTATATCATAAGCCCTCCATACAGGGTTTTACATGACTTCTTGCATTATTTACCATCCTTCCATTGAAAAGGTAACCTCTCATACCATATTACATATTGTTGATACTATGAAAATATCCAAGTAGCATAATTTCAATGAGGTTTAGTTAACTGGGTGCAATGTAAAAATGCTTTTTCAGATATTACATCCAGGTCCAAAGTTTTAACTATAGTAGAATGCATACAATTCAAGCTTGGATGAAGTTTCATTTTAATTTCTGGCTTGCTTTTTAGACAATCCATATTACTTTGGACACTGGAATTTTCTTATTCCAAAACCAAATGCTCCTCTCCCCATACAGATTTTGATTCTACGAGAAGAGTTTTATTGCATCATAACCAAACCCAAATGATTCAACAAAGCTTGGTTACCATTAATGTGAGAAGAGAAGGAAGAAAAATACCCCAAGTTTTGGGAATTCCTTTATTGAAAAAATAAAAAGCTGTTTTGGAATCACTTAAAAAATACAGTATAAAAGCAAATCTAGGATCAGCAACACATTAAAAATAGGACGTTATACACTATGTTTTAGATTAGAATAATCCATATGTACATAAATATGTCATTTTGAAGGTAGATATTTTCATGGTTATTTTGTGAGGATTCTTCAGGAAAATGACATGAATGTTTCTGAGGTCATTGTTTAAAATTAATAATTGCAAAATGAGAACTGGAAGATACATGCTTACAAAACTTGGTGTCTGGTCCAACCCAGATCACAAACATGTATGTAATCTGCCTACATAGACACACCATCAGAACCAGTATATGTTATCTCTTGAATTGGACAACGAATCACAATAAAGAATGTTGCATTTCTTTTTGGATGGACTATCCCAAGCATGTCTCTGAGAAATCCCCAAGTAGTCAGTCTCGTATATACCTATTGCAGCTACAGTATGGCCTTTTTTAGGAGATGTTACACTCCTGTTACCAATTTCATAGGAGCAACTTTGTTAGTTTCCCCCTTTGTACAACAGATTATGCTGTCTGCCATGGAAACTGGATTTCACATGGAAAAAAGTTAAGAGACACAGTCTTAGTTTACATGGGCTGTTTGGAAGAGCTCCACAAGATCCTTGTATTCTGGGTCAATAAGGTCAGATGGCTTATCTCCCTCATTGTTGGTGGCATCACACTGGGCCCCAAGAGAGATGAGATACCTGGAGGTCAGAAAAGAGAAAGTCATGAAATGCAGCAGAGATTGAAAAGATCTGGATTAACCTACTTCTGTTTAAAAATATTTAGTCCATTTAAGTAGTTCACTGTATAATATGGTTTAGATATTTAAATTTCCTTAAGGCAGGTTCACCCCTTTATACTATTCACACCTGGAAAATATAATGGTACACAAAAGCCTAGAGTTATTTCTGCTATCAAGAGTTGCATCCGGAATTAAATAAATTAGTTTCCCTGACATATACCAACTTCTCTTATACATTATATTTAAAGCGATATAGAGGACTTTATGAGGTTATGAAGTGATTCAAAATATTTTTTTTGTTTCCATAAGAAAACCACCTTTTAAATAAAGCATAAGGGTTCCATTTAATTTTTTTGCTTGGCATTTTGGCAATACCATAGTCAATTAATCTGTTAGTAAATACTACAATACTAGCACTGCTGGTGTTAGGGCGAGAGCACTGTGAGATAAGAGAAGATTCATCCATCTCTTTGAATAAGCCAGCAGGCATTTATTTCTTGTCACTTCAAAGTTCACTACCCAGAAATTCAATAGTGCAATCACTTTCACCTTCTTGTTTTCCTTGGCCATATAATTCCTGTTTAGTGAGAGAGTAGCACAGCTGGCTAAGGGGGGATGAGGTAAACAGTCTAACATCTCTGACCTTGCAATGTCAGCATAGCCATCACTACAGGCCATATGCAGAGGTGTCCAGCCCTCATCATCTGTCTGATTTATGTCAGCGCCGTATTTTATCAAGAGCTTGACGCACTCGAGGTTCCCAGCAAGCACAGCTTCATGGATGGCAGCCATTCCTAATTGGAAAAGAATGATATATCAAACTCTAGTCTGTGACAGACAGGGGCACTATAAACTGAGGGGAAATCCTACCACATTTTTTATCTTAGCACAAGAAAAATATTTCAAAGAAAGATAACTAAAACTGCTCAGTTAACATGCATCCACATAGATCTGTTGGTGTTTTTAAGATTGTTCACTTCAGGCAAAAAGAAAGCAGAAGTTCAATCAAGATTCCTGAGTATCTTTTCTAAGCTTCTTTGAGAATTATTTGATTAACAAAAGGAGTTAATGAAGGCCTAACAGCAAAATGATCCCTAAAGAGACTCCTACAGTGCTGGGCTAAAATAACCTAAACCAGTTTTCTCCCACGTGGCACTTTTCACATGAATTACAGCTGCAGCCCGTAGTATTCCTATCATGGCCAAAATCTATTGGGAAATTCTGGGAGTTACAATCCCAGCCAAATCTGAAATGTACCCAACTAGAAAGATAAGACTAAGCAATGTCTTCCAGAAAGATTAAGGTCATCCTGCCATACTTTTACTTTGGATTTTGCAGCCTGTAATTATAGTAATTTCTATGCTTCTCACACCTTTTCTCTTGCAACGCTTTCTTGCATAAATTTTCATGCACTGAGATAATAAACAGAGTTAATGCCTCAAAGACATCAAACTACTTCAAACACAGAGTTGGGCATAAGCCTTCAAAGTATTTCTGAGAAGCATGTACCCTATTTTATTGCTCATCCTGCTTTCTTTTGTTTTGTTTGCTTTACTACACTGAAGCAAATTACTATGTACCTAAAGGAAATAAGTTGGTGAGAGTATTGTAAGAAGTTATAGTATTTTAGGCTTATACCCTTCTCGAATGATTCTACTAAAATAATGTGGGGTATATAGCAACTGAGAGACAGGAAGGATGTTCCCTGTTGTTTCCTTAAATCTCACTGGAAATGCAGCATAACATTCAACCCATATTTTTTTCCCTGGGATCAAGCAGTTTCCTCCTCAGCCACCCTCCAATTAGTTCTCCACATACCAGAGGGATAGATAGTATCCAAGGAGACTTTCCTGGCCCGAATGAAACGTCCTACTTGCTCCAAGTCGCCCTGTCGAATGTGGTCCAGGAAGACAACATCATTGGGGAAACGCACAGTCTTGTAGCGCCTTGCATATCGCCTGTACCTAGGAAGTGAGCTTGGGTGGTAGTATTTCATGGTCACAGATGGCAAAGGGAGCCCAACAGACAGACGAGGTGAGGAATGAGCAGACTTAGAGAGTAGAAGAGGTACCTCACAAAGGTGAGGTGCAAAGCTACAATAATGTCTTGAGATCCAAAGGAGTATCTCCTTCCTTCTTTCTTGCAAAGAAAAGATGAAGAGGAACCCAGCAGTTATTTTCTGTTTCTTTCAAGGTTGTTGGGGGTTTTTTTGACAGCACAACACGTGGTGAAGATCTGCGGAGGACTGATGGTTTCCCCACATAGTTTCTTGTTATATAGCCTCCCTGTGGCTATTTTGAGGACACTCAGCTCATACTTGTTGCCATGAGATCTTGTAATTGAGATGCCTTGCCTGCAACCTCCCCCTTTTGAACATAAATTAGAATCTCAGCTTACAGCCCACCTGTCGATGAGTGGTAGTCAGCAGGTCAATCTTGGACTGCAATCTACAACCAACAGCCTCAGATTTTGCAAGCCACCATTTGCAATACTCTACATTGCTTTCTGGAATTTGTTGGCAGCCATTTGTGCTTTTCCCAAAACTAGTTCACGGCTATCATTATAGGGAAAGATTCAAAAACAATTACAGAAGTGAAAAGCATCTATAGTGAATAATTTTATTACCTGAATAGCAATCAATATTTTGTGATATTTAAGGCAGCTAGGCATTTTCTTAGAGTTCATGCTTTTAATTTGCTGCTTGTAAGTTGAAAATCCAGAAATATCTGCAAAAAAATAGGTAGAAAGTGGCCAGCGATCCAAGGAACCGTGCCTGCTCATGATTGGTTATAAATTCTTTCATTGTTAATGTGCTACAACATATAAATTATGTACAGTGGTGTGATTTCAGAGCTCATCTGTGTATATGAATGTAAATGAATTTTTATCTGATTTAAGCATTTATACACTTCCTATACAAAATAGGAAGGAAAATTATACCAATTTTTAGGAATTTGAGGTCTGCAACAGGAAGAAAGAGTATAAAGATGATAGCTTTTTTGTGATTTTTATTCCATGATTCACCTGCTTTGCATAACTATAGCCACTTAACTTCACTTGAACTGGAAGAGTAACTGAATCTAAGTTGCACTATATGAATGTGGCTTTTGGGAGTTGCAAGGTATTCATTTTGAGGAAGAATTTAAACTGGAATTAATGGTCAGCTGGAGCTTTTCGGCATGTTCCACATAACCAGAGGGTGCCTGGATGCATAAATCGGATCTGGAGAAGTTGTGTTGCCAAAACAGAGCTTCAAAAATAAAAGGAAAGTCCTCCAATTTTGGTGGGCAGTAGTAGAATCCATGTGAATTCAGGGAAGACTCCACTAAGTGGGTTCTTTGACCAGTTACCGAAAAGATGTGAAAAGAAATTCTAAGAGTAGTTGCTTCCCCTCTATGGATTAATTATTCTAGTCTAACCTAAAATCTCATGCACCCACTGAACTATAACATACATTTTGTAAGTTTCAGTCTGCACCAAAGACTCTGTTAATCTTGTTACACAGCCAAGAGTTCTAAGCAAGGGCCTCGTATTTGTAGCTCTGGAGACAGTTCAGATATTAACAGCCATCTTCAAGAATACAGTATATTTGGTTTTTTTGCATTATTTTTAGTACATCCAAGGAGTTAAACTTTGAATTATTAATTTTACTATTTTGATTCAGAAGAAAATTATTTTTAAAAAGAAATTTAGAATGGGTCAAAATCAAATTTAGTTAGCCAAAGCAACAGAGATTTTCAGAACAGTGAAATAATACTGCAATTTCTTGATTTTATTAGATTTTAAAACAGACTATTTTTAGTTATAGTTTCCACTGAAAGTTCCAGTCTGCCTATCTAATTTTAAAATTGCATAATAGTCGTATTGTCAACTTTGGAGCCATATTAGGCCGGAAGCTTTCAAGCTGCCATTTTCTATGTGTGGGAAAGTGGAAGGGGGGAAGTTGGTAGAGGAGTTGATATTAGACACAATAGAAATTATTTCCATTGGTCAACGTCAGGACAAGCGGCATCTGGAGAAGAAGTGGTTGGAGTACTGTCTCAAGATGGGACAGCTGGTGATTGGATCATGTGATCAAACGATGGGTGAGGGGATAGTTTGGGGTGGTTTGATTTACTGAGGGAAAACTGAAACTATCAGATTCGGATTTTCCTAAGTTGTGCCAGTATACCTGCTCTAATAAATGGAACTTTGAGGCAATGCTTGCCTTGGAGTTTTTAATTGGAGGAAGAAGTTTTCTGGAATGCTGACATGTATTCATTTAACTTCTTTTTACAGAACACAAGTCTTTGTTGACATTTTTATAGCAGACTGTTGAATCTAGAAGTAACCAATGGAGAATAATCTTATAATTTCTATCACTTCCTTACTCTTAACTGTTGAATACCACCTGCAACTCGTCACCCCTCCAACAGAGATACTTGATGAGATGCACATTAGCTTTCATTCTTTCCTTGAAAAAAAATAGGAAGCCAAGCTACTTTTGTAAAAGGAAAACTATTGTAGTCAGCTTTTCTTGGAGGTATCTCAGCAGACCCCATAGAATCATACAACAAGGGGAGCAACAATAGGTTCTGATACTTTCCACAGCTTTCAGCTATGAATAAATCTGAGCTGTGCAGGATGAAGGTATCCCTTGTTTGAAACAAGAAATATGGCATCTGTTCTAACTTTTGATACCATGATCAAGTGCTATTATGCTATTAAAATTAGAAAGTGCTACTGAGCTGCAGACTATTGCCCTCCCATCCTGATACCAGATACCAGCTTGGACCAATAGAACTCATTATAAATGAATTCTCGACTTTAACATCTGGAGGCTAGAGATAACTTGAGGTTATCTCAAGGTAAAAATCTGAGAATCAACAACATGCAAGGCAGGAAGTGGACTTGTGGGTTTTTAGCAAAAGGTAAACAATTAGGAGTGAAAGGCTACCAGTTCACGCCAATTTGGGCAAACTGGTAGTAATAAAACCTACTGGTTTGGCCAAACTAAAAGGTACTGGTTCATCTGAACCAGTATTTCCAAGGAGGAAATCCTGCTTTCTAGTGAATCTAAATCACACAGTACAACTGTTCCCCCCCCCCTCGCTGTTCTACTTACCGGTACCTTGCAGCTTTTCCCATGCGAAGCACATGTCTGGTGTGTACTGCACATGCACGTGTCTACAGCATGAGTTTGGTGTGCAGTGTGCAGGCACATACACCATGCGTTCGGCACATACTGCACATGCAGCGAACCAATGACAACCCGCAGAGGATTTCACCACTGTAAACAATCCATCACCTGCGTGTGGTAAAAGCAATGGGAAAGGAAGGCCAAAATATCTGAAGGACAGCAAGTTATTTGCTGCAATTACTACTGAAGTATAGCTCTTCAGCTCTTCAACCATCACACTCAATTAAAAGGGTTGCTTAGTTAAATTTCAGCAATATTAGGAGGGCTGTACGTTCCCCATCCTAATCCAAGTTCTTTCTCAAAGTCTTCCTCTCAGGGCCCACACACTACCAAAAACCCAAGAGTCACAGATTGTCCAGCTGTTGGTATAAAAAGGTAACCCTGCACATGAAGTACTGTCTGGCCCTTACTGCTAAACATCATACACCCACAGGAAAAAGCTACTCTCCTATATACCATATTTTTCGGACTATAAGATGCACCGGAGTATAAGATGTACCAAGATTTTGAAGAAGAAAACAAGAAAAAAATAGTTTTAGGCCTCCATGCGTCTGGTTTTTGCCCTCCCTGGCCCCCAGAAGCACTTTGCAGGCCTCCCAAATCCTCTGGGCATCCCATTTTTCACAAAAATGGGATGCGCGGGGTGGGATTTTGAGAGGCCAGAAATGGCTGTATTCAATGTGTAAGACACACCAACATTTCCATTCTCTTTGGAGAGTGTGTCTTGTACTCTGAAAAGTACGGTAATCTTCATAGAAGAAAAATGAACTTAAACAGCCATGCAACCACCAGCAATATTTCCACCTTACATACTTTTATAAGCAAGAAAAGTCACAGCGCAGATCAGGGGTGAAATGTAAATTTTGTTGCTACCGGTTCTGTGGGCATGGCTTGGTGGTGGGTGGGTCATGTGACTAGATAAGCGTGCCCTCTTTTTTTTCCTTTTTTAAAGCACTTTTACTACTAGTTCCAGGTAATAGGTAGTACAGAAATGCTTTTAAAATGTAAAGAGAGCCTCAGAGGATCACAGTAGAGCCGTATGATCATGGGAGGCTTTTTTTCCCTTACATTTTAAAGGAATTTTTTTCTACCTAATCCAGCGAATACTTAGGCGGAAAAAAAATCCTTTAAAATGTAAAAGCCTCCCACGATCGCGCAGAGGGGTGGGGCCAGGGATTTTTGATACCTGTTCTTCGAACCACCCGCCACCATCACTACCAAATCGGCTGAACCAGTCCAAACCAGGAGCATTTCACCTCTGGCGTAGAGTCACATAAAAAATTACAAAGATTCCATGGTTGCAGGGAGAGGCATGATATGACATGTAAACATCAAAACAGCACAGATGCATAACACAGGGCTATTGCTGTGGAAATTCTAAGTTGATGTGTACAGGCATGAATAGTTTTGACGGTAAAATGCTATTTAAAATAAACTAAGCAATAAAAACTGCTTCAGAAATTGCCTGACATCCTCCTCTTCTGCCACAACTGAAAAGAAATCGTCAGCAAGCTCTCCTGCTCTTCCAGAAGCAGCAGCAGCTTGTTTTCCTCAGCTACAAGTAATGACGCATGTTCACTGTCATCATATGACAGAGTGACATAGTTGCTTACAAAAATATTGTTCAATTGAGATGGCCAACAGTCCAGGTCTTCATCCATAAAGCAGGTAATAGTTGCACATTACATACTTCTCTGGACGTTTCTTTGAATTAGAAGGAATTCAAAGCTTGATGACCTTTAGAAGCAATTTGTACTTTGATGATCCTGAACGTAATAGCTCTGCACTTTGGGATGTCAAGGATTTCTCTCTCTGACATACACAGAGTTGTCCTTTAAGTGATACTTAGAATAAAGCTAAAATTGTATCTGTAATACCTTATCACAAATTTTGAAATAAAGATGCTGGGATAATGTACAGGATTAAACAATCTACTCTGATTCAGGGAATACAGACAAAAATATAGGCTGAAGCCAACTGAAAAAGTTGCCAAATACACTGAACCTCAAAATTCTATCCAAGAAAGACCTACGGTATATTCAAGCCAAGCACTCCAGGAAGCTCCTATTTCAAATATGAACACGGGATTATTTTTTCCTTCCATTAAGAAAAATCAGTTTCAAATCAGGAATAAAAGCAAATAATTTTAGAAGTATATTTTCAGTTGAAGGCTATGGAATACATGAAAGTCAGAGCAGAGCATACAAAATGATCCTTAAAGCTGTATGTTCCTAGCGTAATTTGATGGAGTCCTTCAAACCACTACTACATACCGCTAAATACAGCAAAGTTCTACATCTGAGGAATAGCAACTGAGAATATTTGATGGCTAATTATTTAAAAAGTTTCAAAATATTTAAAATTTTAAAAGTTAAAATTTAATCAGCCCTTAACTTCATTAACTCCCAGACTGAAGCCCTCCCAGGCCAGCCTGGCAGAAGAATTAAGTTTTTAATTCCCGATGGAATGACTTTAAGTTGGGAAGTCTACGCAGTGCTGGTGGAAGTTCATTCCAGAGGGTTGGAGCCCCCACAGAGAAGGCCCTCTTCCTTGGGGTCGCCAAACGGCACATAGCAGTTGTTTTACCAGTTCTGTGGGCGTGGCTTGGTGGGCGTGGCAGGGGAAGGAGACTGCAAAATCTCCATTCCCACCCCACTGTAGGGCCAGCTAGAGGTGGTATTTTCCAGTTCGCCGAACTACTCAAAATTTCTACTACCGGTTCTCCAGAACCTGTCAGTAGCTGCTGGATTTCACCCCACTACATCATCAGATGTGTATGAATATGATATGAAGATAATTAGTGGATATGAAATAATCCACTAATGCAATTTACATTTTCCCAGATTCTCAACGTTCCATGCAACAAGCAAAATAACTAAAGTGTAATATCTGATGCAATCTCAGAAGAATGATCTTTCCAGAAGCCAGATATTTAGACTTCTTCCCAAAGCATTAAAGCAGAAATGTTCAACTCATAAGGAGCTAATACAATAGAGCATTCCTATCCTCTATGCAATTCAAAATATTAGTCATGATGAAAATTTGCAGTACTTCACACACTAGGCTCATTCCTGAGACCCTTCACTTCTTATAAACCAATCTCCCATTAAAATAATTTGTCTGTTGGTATTTTTAATTGTCTTTTGGAGTTTTTTACTTGAGTTTCCTAACTAAGAGGTGATATAAGAGGTGATTGTTTGATCCAGCCCAATTATCCTTTCATTTACCTTAAAAAGACTGTGCAGGCACTTTGATGCAAGAACAATGAAGCAGCTAGAATAGTAGTATAGAAAAGTCCAGCATACTACTTTATTAATATGATATATAGACTAAGCATAATTATGGAATTACACAATAAAGTAAGTTGGATGGAAAGTCAGAATTGATGCACCTTTCATTCTATATTTTAATGTATTAGTTGAAACACTGCATCTAGTTTAATTTTAACCTGGACAATTACAGTTCTAAGACACTATCACAAAATGAATTTGATGGGAGTGACTAGAGCAGTGATGGCGAAGCTTTTTGGCACAGAGGGGCCAAACCAGGACATGACCGCACATGTGCCCTGGAGCCTCAGAAACTTGGAAGACCAGCTAGCCAGTGTACATGTGCATGCCGGCCACTTGGACTTCGTGCATGCCAGAGCCCCAGGTTGTCTTCAGGTTTCTGGGACTCTGCCATGCATGAAGATCAGCTTGCCAGTGTGCATGTGTGCACCAAAGCTAGAAGAGCAGCTGGTGATGGCACGGGTATCTACGTGAGGACTCTGTGTGCCACCTCTGGCATGTGTGCCATAGGTCCTCCATCATGGGTTCCTGCTGTTGAAGATACCAAGTTGTATGTACTGCTGTATATGCGTAATGTATTGCTCTTTTGTATTTCTCTGTTTTCCAAGCATTGACTCTTTACCAGTTTTATTCAGATACCGCATCCATGCTGTTTGAATAATAAGCATTTGGAAAAAGCTATTTTGAATATATTTCTTTGAATTTGAATATTTGTACATAGATTTTCCTCTATAGAAATGCTTTTTCTGTACTCCATATAATCTAGGTTAATGTTTCTGTCTGGATGGAAACTGTGATGCAAACAAATACTAGCAAAAATTCCTTAATTCAGCCTTTCCTGTCTGCCTCATTTATAGTCCTTCTGAAACTAACCTCCACATTTAAAGAAAACAGCAAGATTCAGAAGAGTATTAAAATTAACTTTTATTTGGCCAATGAGTTCCATTCCTTTGAGCATCATGGATGCTTAAAATGAATTCCATTGAAACACATCATCCTCTTTGTAATACAGACTTTTCCATGGCTCTCAAGTATCCCCACAAAACTCCTTAGTTATCAAGTGTCCTTTTTGTTGCATTCAGAGAAGTTATTTCCCAACAGTCCCCAGAAAACCCATTTGCAAAATAATGTATAGAGAGCAAGGCTTTTGTTTCATTGCAGGTGAAATAGCAACTCAAGTTAGATTTCGCTTTAGGTAAGGAGGCAATTGGACTCTCATTCCTCAGCAACAGTTTCCTACCCTTTCAGATCTTTGGATGACAGAAATCAATTGTACAATATAAAGACATGAGACTATGCAATGGGTTAAGAGGACCTACTATACCCCACTTATTCCCTTGGTCAGCCTAGTGATTTCTTCCCCATTGGAATGGTCCGGGGTGAGAAAAACAACAACAGTAAAGCATAAGGAAAAAAAGCTGGGACAATAACCAAGGGCCTGCTGGGTCAGCAGCAGCATATGTCATTTAGACAAAGTGTGATTAATGTTTAAGGATGCCTTATTCATGAAATTCCCAAGTTAGTTAGGCAACAGGACATATTATCATTTAAATCTGCTTCTACCCAGGCCGCAATAATCTAAGGAAATGTACATCACAGTTTGCAAATGAAAGAAGAGGGGAAAAAGACAAGAAAAAAGACCCAGCAGTTTGCCAACCAGTCAGATCCTTCTTCAGCATAGAATAAAACTAGATTTGTTTGACAGGTTAGAGGAATGGGTTAATTTCCCTGGACTCCCAACCAGTTTCAGTCTTTTGGTTAGAATTTGTTTGCTGACTTGAGTTGGCAGGCACAGCATAGTGTCTGGGGATATGCAGATTGGACTTCTGTTTACAGTTCATCTTTTTGAGCTGCAGTTTCTTCTTCCTCTTCAACATCCGGCTCCTCTTCTGCATCCTCTAGATCTTCCAGATCCTGTTTCAATGAAAAAAGGACTGGTCAATTGTTTGGAGATGCTTGTGTCTCTAGTTTGATTACCTAGACATTACGGAGATAGAGTATTGTGAGAGCAGTTGCTACAGAGACCTTACCAATATGGTAATTCAGGATCTGCCCTTATGGTCAAAATGTAACTAACGCAATGGGTCTTCTGCTAAAACATGAAAGACCAGGAAAATCCCATACATTCCAAGAAACCACATAAAACCAAACAATGGGTAACAAAATTCCAAAAGCACATAGTCCACAAGCATTTCCATACAGCAGATAGAAGGAATTTCAAGGCAGTTGAGTACAGTTAGGTTTCCCACATCTTCTGTAAAGTTACAATCTTTTTAATGAATAAAAATAACAAAGGGTTAGTAGCTTTTATCACACATAAGGAGATTTCCCAATTACAAAGTACCTGGCATCATAGTTCAGATGCCAAACATAACTAAACTGTCGTCCTCCAGATGTGATGTAAGGTTCTGTCAATAAACGGAGGCTCTCCAAACAGATATAGGCAGAAAAAAGGCTGTTTGTGGCATCTAAATGCAAGAATGTGATCCACCAGAGTAAGGAAAGTAAGAACTAAATTAAAATATCTGACCCAGTCAATAATGCCACACTATTCAAAAATAATAAACATATTTTATATAATAATCAATAGTTAAAATTTCTGCATAATAGACAAAGAGTCAGCCTGGTACAGGTGCTTAAGGAACTAGACTAGAAGCAGGAAGTGTGTGAGTTATATTCCCACCTCAGGCATGAAGCCAGCTGGGCAGCCATCGGCCAGCCACTTTCTCTCAGTCATAGGAAGCAGGGAATGGGACATCACTTCTGAAATCTTGCCAAGAAAACTACAAGAACTTGTCTAGGCAGTCGCCAGAAATCAACACTGACTTGAGGATGCATACACACAAACAAAAAAAATCCTGTTCACAGGATGGGTTCAAAGGACCCATCTCTTGTTTATTTCTTATGGGTTTTCTCAAAGAGCAACCATGACTGCTTATCTCACATCAGCTTTCATTTAGTTCACAGACCGTGAAGGTCTGAAATGCAAAGTTTGGTCATAAAGGTCCTTCTTCCTCTCCATTCTAATTGTGGTCAATAAATGGGGCAGAATTAAATGAGGAGTACTTGTCACCAAATAGCATCCAGTACAAAATGTTAACTCAGAAAAAAGAAGCAAATGTTCCTTTATGTTTAAAGAAGAGTTCCATTGCATATTCTGTACCTGAATCGCAAGGTTGATTCTCTACCAGAATAGAGCAGAGATTCAGAGATTACGGTCTTTTTACAAACAGAATTGTTTCCAATTTTGATCTTACATAATCCTTTGTTTAATCAAGCAATTCAGAAAAAAAACCTGGTAGTTAGTACTTTTTGATCTACTCTGAACAACTGATTATCACCTTGGACTTAATAACTCAATAACACTTCCAATTACTAACTTTTTTTTTGTTAATCCTGTTTTGAATTAGGCCTCACATAACAAAGCTTAAGAGTTGTATGCCTTCAGAAATGTTATCTGTCACATTAAATGAATCTTATAATAATTTTATAAAATTATAATAGTTTATGATTTTTTGAAATTCATCTGGTTGGTTTAGAGTAAGCTAAACTTACTCTTAAAGGTATATTGACTCAGTGATGCAACCCAAAGTTCTTTGCAACTGTTATCACCTCCTAAAGCCACCAGGTACGATCATCTGAGTTCCTTGTAGGGCAGAGGTGATGCAAAGAATCTGAATTAGGCATCAGTCTTGGGAAAGAAAGAGATGTTTGCATATCTTAGATCAGCCAAGGCTAGCATGGAAACTGAGTTAGTTGAAAGGAACACTATGGGTGGGATGATGATCCAAAATAAAAACCCTGTGGTTTTTAATTAGCTTAGTGGTTCTCCTTCAGCTATGCCAGCTGATCTTCAGAAAATAATTTCCTGTTTCCTGGAGAATAAGCTAAAGTGGAAAAGTTGAATGACGCTTTCTAAGCTCTATGGTTCAGCCTCATCCCTTTTCCCTAAATCCTCTGAAATCAAATGCCAAATACGTGAAATGATGCTATTTACCATTCTTTATATCACTAAGCCATTTAACCATTGGCTCACTGGAAATTAGGGTAACCATTTTGAGAAAAGCCAAGGAATAGGAATGATAAATAATTCTGTGTAATATACAACCTACAACTATGAGGATGTGGTGGCTCAGTGGCTAAGACACCGTGCTTGGCAATCGGAAAGGTCGGCTACTTTCCCAGCTTCTGCCAACATAGCAGTTCGAAAGCACATTAAAAATGCAAGTAGAAAAATAGGGACCACTTTGGTGGGAAGGTAACAGTGTTCCATGAATCTTTAGCATTTAGTCATGCCGGCTACATGACCATGAAATTGTCATCAAATGGTGCCGGCTCTTCGGCTTAGAAACGGAGATGAGCACTGCCCCCTAGAGTCAGGAATGGGTAGCACATATGTGCAAGGGGAACCTTTACCTTTACAACTGCTTTTATATGTTGGAAAGTCACTATCCATTATTACTATTTTTTTTTAATAAAGCACTTATAACCAAGGGGGAAAAAAGAGCAAGCTAAACTGAAATGAAACATGGAGGCAGTATATTGCTTCACCTTAGCTATGTACTATGCCAGGAATAGTGCCCCCAAATCACAGCAATCAAAAAAGAGTTGAACTGAGTATTTTCCCTCCCCTAATGATGGTGTGAAGCAGTGGTCCCCAAGCCCCAGTCTGTGGACTGGCACTGGGCTGCAGCATGCCAGAAATCGGGCCATGCAAACAAATGAAGCTCTATACCCACAGGATGCAGGCAGCCATGTGAAACCATACCCCCTCTGGTCTGCGGAAAAGCTTCTCTCCACAGAACCAGTCCCTGTTCCCCAAAAGGTTGGGGCCCAATGGTGTTATCCACTAGCTCAAAACAGTGGATAACAAACCAAATCAGGAGTTTCCATATACACATAAGAAAATGCCTGCCATCAACAATAACTACAGATACATACATCCTAGTAAGCAACTTCAAATCTATAGAATCTACTATGTACAGGAATTCTATAGGGCTGTCAGATATAATATGCTATGGGCGAGTTCTCACTTGTCAATGTAAATGGAAAATCCACAGCATTTCTGATTTTGTCCTTTCATATTTAAGTAAGGCTCAAAAGTATAGCAGCATAGTAGCAGAGCTAGCAGTATTTCTGTTAACGAAGCAGAGACTAGTTAGACTAGATGAAGCAGAGACTAAAAGCAACAACTCTGTGACTGAAAGAGGGCATCCACACCTGCTGATGGGCTTTTGTCTGCCCACTGAAGATTCAATCTCATGACAACTATAGGTTGTTGGGCC
This sequence comes from Calamaria suluensis, assembly GCA_032468135.1. NCBI lineage: Eukaryota > Metazoa > Chordata > Lepidosauria > Squamata > Calamariidae > Calamaria > Calamaria suluensis. The sequence continues at coordinate 114,406 of JANHFP010003637.1, forward strand.
AAGGCTGAGGGGAATGTAAACAATGCTTTTTTCAGCATTTTTCTGAACATGGAAATGTTTTTATAGGCTCCTGCATTTTACATGGCCTCAGCCTACATGGAATTGCAGGTATTCTGAACACCCTTACTGCCGACCCAGCTCATTCTGGATATTACCAGCTGTGTTTTGTTTACAGGTTGCTATGGAACTAACATTCTCTACTGCCAAAAGAAGCCATAACTAGATTTACAGGATAGAACTGCCACTTCCTCAGGGATCTGAGTCGTGTCCAGGAGCCGAATATATCAGAGCAGAATATCATAATCCTAAAATACTCACATTCTCATCTACACCACCATCTTTTCCACCGCTTTCCAGGAACTTCTTAAAACCTTCCAATGTCCTCTCTCCATTGTAATCTACAACCTAGAAAATGAAGTAATGAGAATTATTACCAAGAGAAAAATGTAGGCCTTGGTGGATGAAGGATTCACTTCTGAACAGCCCAAGAAGAAAAAGAAAATAAGACGAGAGGAGGTTAGAAAATTCACCCACATGAGTCGAAGAGGAGCCAGCCACTAGATTCCCATGAAAGCTGCAAGGAAAAAATAGAGCACCAACCTCTATTGAACTATTTTTCCTATACATCAAGGCACACATGCACCCAAACATACCCCAAAGCAGGCTGGGGGAATCATTCCCCCCTCTGTCAGGTTTCAATGTACAAATGCACTCACCGTTCTATCTGGACCAGCAGGGAAATACTTGAGGGTAGGGAAACTGTGCACCTTCACAGCCTCAACTTCATTCGCTGTAGAGTCCATCTTAGCAATAATGATGTTTTCGTGGTCCTTATAAGTTTCTCCAAGTTTATCCCAAATGGGAGCTAACTGTTTACAGTGGCCACACCAAGGAGCATCTGCGAAACAAAAGATGATAAATCATTTTAAATAAAATGATAAACCATTTAGCATCCACAACTCTCTCCCCTCTCTTTTTTAGTTTGGCTGCTGAGAAACTTTCCTCTCATTATATAATATATAAATTCATATATAATTTCAAACAAAATAAGCATGTGTACACATACACTGTTATCAGTAAAATACTTACAGAATTCCACAAATACATGCTTATTTTCATCAAAAGCCACCTCCTCAAAGTTCTTTCCAACCAAAACTTTGACAGGCTGCTTGTCCCAGTCATCAGAAATCTCTTGGCTCATCAGGTGGGGCTGAAATACACAAGCAAAAGCAACAACATGAGAGCAACTGCATGGAATGTGTCAATAGGAAATCCCCACACCCACTGCTCCAAAGCAACTGGCAAGCCAGACTATAAAAAGGCAGGTTAATATAGATTTGCTCCTTCAAGGTCACACTCCCATCCCACAACCCAAACATATCCTGCATGAGTTCTTGCATGAAGGATGCATAAAGTAGATCTGTGTATATCAAACTGTTACTGTCCAACCAATACTCTTGAAGTTATAAAAAATAAGTGCACAGCAGAGATATAAAAATGAATTGATTACGAGGATCTAGTTGGTGTCAAGGTAAGCTTTTTTACAGTATACTTCAAAGAGACTGATACCCCAGCATTGTTATAGATAAGTTTCCATTTTCTGACCACTGTCCAAGTATCTAGAGCTTTACAGACCAAAGACACTATAGACCAAAGGCAACTATGTTAGAAAGCATCTTAAAATAACCATGTCAAAATTTTCAAGCCATATATTAAACATAGCCATAAGCATGTTTTTTTAAAGTTATTATTCCATGTGTTGCTTGATCTTAAATGTCTTCAATTATAACTGCCTAATTAGTTTATCTCCAGTATGTATACATATTTAATATAGATAGAAAATAGTTATCTTGCCCTTTATTCCAAAGCTACTTTTTGACCAAATAATTTATCCCTGTATCTCATCTTATCTATTCTGAAGCCGACTGTCAGTCTCAATAGCACACCTAAAGCAAAAGACGTTTTATTTAGATGTCTTCTCCCTATTATAAATTGGACTTTATTGATTAAAAAAACATTCTTATACTTTTAGCTCCATTATCAATTCCTAACTTTTTTTTTCAGGCAATCAGATTCACATCATTATGAACCCGGCTTGATTGGCGAAGAGAAAACTGGGAAGGGGGGGGGGGGGGTGGGAGGAAAAAAA